>JBBPTP010000412.1:0-19835 GCA_038094195.1 Pulveroboletus aff. carminiporus | reverse complement strand
CTACATGCCACACATAAGTCTAGAACTAGTCTAGAAACCTTCCTACTAAAGATATATTGTAGACATAGCCTAGTAGGCATGTATAACACGAAGTATACATGCAATATCCTAGCATAGCATATCTTAGATGTAGTATACACTTGTACAAACTATAGAATAGTATATAAGAGATGCCCCTAGCTCTAGAAGACACTAGTCTTGTCCTCCTTGGAGTTTTCCTACTCGCTAGGAGGTTCAGATTCACTATTATTGTCTTATAGTTCAAACTACTGATCCTTCAGTGGGTTAGTCATTTCATCTAATAAGTAAGAATGGAAGAGAAGCATAAACATACATCTAGGGTATGGATCTAATGTAAATAAGAAGCATAGATGTGGTAGAATGGAGAACATAGCCTGATGTCTTAAGTATCAGGTGTGGTTTGTCTATGATCATGATTCATAAAGATAGGGGTCATGATGATCATGAAGCATGACTCCATTAAGAGTGACATCATGAAATTGTGAAGAGGTGAATAAGTGAAATGTGACCATGTGCACATGTGAAGACATGATAGTGTGAAAATAAAGAGTAATCAGTAAAATCAGTACTGATAAGATAAAACTTAATAGTGTTTATGTTCTTAGTCCATATTCGTATTGCTTGTAGCTTCAGTAGTCATAATGCACTATAGCATAGAGTGCACCTGTAACAGTTACAGTGCACTAGTTGACAGACTTGTACTAGGACCTGAGATTCACTAATGCAATTTTCTAACCATTAGCTGTTTATCTAGTGACTGATGTAAAAAAGATAAGTGGTGTGGTATGATAAGTTTCCAGAGGGTCTACCACAAGAAAGGGATGAAGGGAGCAAGCTATGCTCATTCCTAGAGAGGTCCAGCAAAGATAGATAGATGAGGAGAAGTAACTAGATGTAGGCCCAGCATCAGAAGGGTCAATCTGGTCAATTCTGGATTGAAAGTGAGTAGATTGGATGAAAACCAGTCTAGGACAAGAACTGAATTAAGACAAGTAATGACAATGACAAATGAAGATGAAACTGATAGATGGTGATTGAAATGAAAGATATATTTCACAAGACAAATATAGGGATTTATAGTCCAGATATTTCCTAGGACTGTTAGAAAAAGGTAAAACATATGTCAATGTCAAAGTATTGACAGGTGAGATAGAAATGATAGAAATAAGTGTTGTGACACCAGGACACAAGAAAACATATAGTAAGGTACTAACCATCTTAGTTGCTAGTCCTGAGATAAGTTAAATACTAAGTAGAGTGGATAGTGTAACTGGATAGTTAGTCTGGATACAGATAGGATCAGATACATACAAATGGAGTGGCTTAGCCTTTGATGAACACAGGACATGATTGACGCTTGCATGATGGACATGAGTGAATCCAGAGTGACCTGAAAGTGGAAAAAACTGATGCTACAAATATAGAGAGCATTAAGCTTCTACAATATGGGTAATTGCTATGAACTCTACCTCAGCTATACTCTACACAGGCATGGTCTCCTTTTTGGAAATCCATAATATAGCACCACCATTGAGCAAGAATGCGTGTCTGCTCATTAATGTCATGTCATAGTTCATACTGAAGCTTACATCCAAATAGCCATAAAACATCTCTTGTTTTGTAGGCTTTGTATAGATTATGCCCAAATCTTTCATCCCTTTTAAATATCTCAAAATTTATTTTGCTCCAGACCAATGATTCATATCTGCATTCACATTGAATGAGCACAACTTTTTCATTGCATATGTGATATCCAGATGCATGTCCACAGTGGCATATATAAGCAATCCCATAAGTGATGCATAATTGCCACATTCAGATTTAGATGGCATGTTCATATCCTTTGACCTTAGCTCATTCTGGCAATTCTGATCCAAAGAGGTGGTGACCAAGTTTGCATCCTGTAAACCATATCTCTTAAGGATGGACTTGATATACCTCATCTGAGAGATCTTTAGGGTCCTAGCTTCTCTATTGTATATAATCTCAATCTCAACAAGTTTGCTCAGTTTGCCCAAATTGGTAATGTCAAACAGTTTGCCCAACTGTTCCTTTAGCTTAACCATCAGGGACTTTGTTTTTGTAAACAATAATAGATTGTTGACCCAAATAGTAATGATCTTGATACCATTTTGTTTCCAAATATACACACATGAATCACTCTCTAGTCACTCAAATCCAATATTCTCAAGCTTTGCATTAAACTTATGATTCCACTTGTGACTAGACTATTTGAGTTCATATAACATTCTTATCAGGCAACAGAGTCAAGAGGTGCCATCATCATAGCTCTTAGATTGTTCTATATATATTTCCTCTTTGAGGTCACCATTAAGGTATGCACTCTTCACATCCATTTGTTGTATCTTCCAATCTTCAGATACAGCCAATGCCAGTATTGCACAGATGGTCTCAAGATGAACAACAGATGAGAATATTTCATTATAATCCATTCCTGATTGCTAGATGAATCCTCTAGCAACTAATCTAGCTTTATACTTTTGTAGGTTGTGAAAACTGATTGGCTTCCACCCTTCAGATGCTTCAGTCAACACCCATGTATCCATTCCTTTGAGGATATCAAGTTCAGTCTGGATGGCTTTCTTCAATTCTGGCCAATCAAAAGAATGTTTTGCTTCTTTCAGAGTTGTAGGATCCTAGCATCACAGAGACAGATGCAGATGTAGATGCAGGCATTGTAGAAGTGGATGCTGCCAGCAGAGATGTGACAGCAAGTGTGAATGCAATGGTAGACATAACTTGAGATGCAGACATAGATGGGGTGGGTGGCACAGAAGGTGTTTCTGATGTTAAGCCTAACGCTACTACACTTTGTGTGGAACATGAAGCAGAGAGTTCTTGATGTTAGACTAAACTAGACTCAAGAGAGTTTCTACCAAAGGGAGGAGCTTACGAAGAGTCACAACGTCCTTTGATAAAAGCTTAGATTATGTTAGGCAAAAAGTACGAAATAGATTCAAAGTGGAGAGAACTATTACATGATGCTATCCTAGGTTTAAGTAGTGATAGCTGATTGTACTTAGAGCTGGCCTATCTAAAATACAATCTGACAACCAAAATATAAAGGAAAACAAAGAAAGACTGTGGATTAGTTAATCTGCAGTAGAAACAAAAGGAATACTATGAAACTAGATGGGTAATGAGGAACTATGACATTGATATGAAAGAATCAATGGAGGAGTTAGTATCCAAGGCAAGAGCTCAAAGAAGAACAAGTTGTGGACTAAGAGGTGAGATGATAAGGAGAAAATGGGACCAGATATCATAATGAATACTGAAGGTAACAGCGGATTGTGTGACAGTGAAGAGAGCAAGGGAAGGAAGAAGAAGAAGAATTGTAACATTACCCCCTTTGTAAACTTGAAACCCTGGTTTGAGAAATGTCATACCCACACTATGCTGGAGGAGAAGAGGAGGAACACTGTTCATAGATATTGAGGGCTTGCTCTAGAGATAGATGGTCAAATGGACAGTCATCTGTGATGTGCCCAGTTTGATTACAAAGTCCACAAGCATATATGGAGCAGACATAATCAGAGTGTCCCTGTTACAAATGCTATTTTTGCAACATTGTAACTTATTCAAACATCGACTAAAGCTCCTCCACAATGAGGTTAAACTAGCCACTCAAGTCTAATGCTTGTCGTTAGGCTTGCAGCTCAAATCAATTACCACAAAGTTACGACGTCATGATTCCCTTATCCTTTACATCTGCTAAGTCTGAACCAAACCTACCCTAAACCCCACTTACACTTTCATGATTTCACAACAGCACAATGCTTGACATCATGTGACTTACATCTTTATGCTTTTGGACTTATTGAACTTTATTGGACAGAACTTAACTTTATTCATATGCTTCCATTTCATGCCTCATGCATTTCATTTCTGCTACCCTCTACCTTATGGCTATGTTCTATGCTTCTCTTCCATTTGATATGCCACTTGACTCATGCCTACCTTATTGTTTTAATCTCCACTTCACAGCCTTATGGCTGTTCATGTCTACATTTGGATAATAGACCAAATACATACAAACATGTAGTAGGGTATATAAGGACCCAAATCGATGATCAAGGGATCCTCAGTCAGATCCTTTTGAGTTTTCCCCTACTTCTATTTGACTCTTCAGTCTAAGCTTCCTGATGGTAACCTGAAAGCTCTAGTAGCAATTAGGGTTGTTTCAGTCCCCATCTAGAACAAAAGCTATATTGGGTGTGGAGACACAAATACTGGGGGTGTCCAGGAGTGGACAGATGGCAGTTCGGACAGGTGTAGAGGGAACAATCCTCTCAATAGTGACCCTGAAGATGACAACAAAAACATTCCATTAGGACTGAGGCAGGACAATGATGAACAATGGTAGAAAGAAGGCGAGTTGGTGCAGATAGAATGGTAACTCCATTGGCCCCCAGAATATGATATGACTGAGAAAGTTGCATTGCTTCTCTGTTGACTGGGGGTTCTTCTTCTTCTTCATTGCCAACCATAGTAGACTCAGATTCAACTAAGGAACTCGTCAAAGTTATGGATGGAGAAGGTGGGGGCGAGGATATTCATCGTAGAAGGTTGGGTCTGGGCTTGAGTTGTGGAGTGTATGAGGGGGGTGGTATCATCACTGGGATTAGAGAGTCAGGAGCAATGGTGGACAGGTAGCGATCTCTGTCAACAGGTTCCATGGAGAGGAAAATGGGCAGAAATGTGGGGTATAAGCATTCTCTAGGGATCTATTCCACAAAGGTGGAAAAGCCATGAGTATATAAAAGGGTTAGGACTCATTGTGGAAGGTTGCTAAGTAAAAAGTGCATCGGTGCCCCATACAAGGGTGGTAAATCAACCAGGGCTGTCTGTTGGTGGAAGCATTGTACTTTAGTTAAATCATGGAATAAACGAATGAGCTCTTGGAATACAACATCCTCTTGAAATAGGGGAAAACCTTCAATTATAAATAGAAGTGATTGATTAGATAGGATGGTGGCCAGTAGAGTAAGGGTAAAGTTGATTGGCAGCAATAACAGCTTTACAGAGAGTGTTCGAATATGTGAAGTAATGAGAGAAGAGGATGGTGAGGAAGATGACGATAATGAGGAGTGGATAGACATAGTGCTCCCAGTAGTGTTGGAGATGGTTCATTCAAGGTGATACTCATGAAGAGACCAATGTCTTGTTACAACCATTTTTAGAGTCTGTTGTCCTTTTTGTAGTGGTTGAGTATTTGCTGTGCATGATGGAGATTACTTTCTGGTTCCCACATGTTTTCTGATGATGGATAGCCTTTCCATGCAGTTAGGTACTGCCTTCTTGATGCACTACCCCTGTGTGAGATGATTCACTCCACCTCATATTCTTCTTCTGATCTGATCAGGTCAGGAGGTGGGCAGAGAAAGTTAGGACCATGTGCATTAGTTTCTTTATAGGGTGATAAGAGAGATGCATGGAAAACATCATGGATCTTCCAGGTAGGTGGGAGTTTAAGTTGATAGGAAAGGGGTGAGAGTACTTGGATGATCTCAAAAGGACTGTATCGTTTTGGGGCCAACTTTCAAGATAAGATTTTGATGTGGAGATTGGTGGCTTCCAATCAAACCTTGTTTCCTACTTTCCATAGGGGTAAAGTGCCTGGTTACCTGAGCAGTCATGATTCGACAGGCAGAGTCATGTGTAGCTAATGCTTCTTTTCTTGATTCATCAAGGGCAATGAGTCTGGACTCTAGCACAAGGAGGAATGTCTTTCCAATTGGTGGATAAGCTCGGGGTTCATATCCGAGCATCAAGGAGAAGGGAGATGTCTTGATGAATGAATGAGGAGCAGTGTTGTGAGCAAATTCAGTGGTGGTGATGAGGTCAGCCCATTTCCTTGGCTGATTCATGGTAAAAATGCAAAGATAGGTTTTTAGTTCTTGATTCATTTGTTTGGTTTGTCCATCAGTCTGGGGGTGGTAGACAGTGGATAATTTGACATCATATTTAAGTAGTCTGGTGAGTTCTCTGGCGAAGGCTGAGGCAAACTAAAGACCTTGGTCAGATATGATTGAGTCGTAAAGGCTGAATCTTTTGAAGACGAAGTCATGGAAGAGTTGAGTGATGCCCTCCGCAGTGACTGATTTTTTGCAAGGGGTGAGAATTATCCCTTTAGTAAGCCCATGGTCGACCACAACCATGATAGAATCATATCCTTGAGATTTGGAAAGATCAGTGATAAGATCTACAGAGATTTGTTTGAATGGTAAGGTGGAATGCGAAGGAATTAGAGACAGAGGTGGTACAGTTGGGTGTGTGTTGACCTTGTTTTGTTGGCAAACTGTGCATTCATTGACAAAATTGCGAACAAAGGTGGCCAACCCAGGCCACCAGTAATCTCGTTCTACCAGAGTTTTGGTTCAGAATTGGCCTAGATGTCCCATGGTGGGAGATTCATGAATAGTGGTGAGAATAGGGGAGTGAGCAGATGGGGGAATATATAAGTGGCCTTTGAAGTAAAGATGACCATTGTTGAGGGTCCAATCAGCAAGAGAAGACTGTAGAAAGAGAGGATTATTGTTATTGAGACCTTCAATTGTGTGAAGTACTAGGGGGTCTCCAGTGGACAAGGAGCAGACTAAATTGGCAAGTCTGGTGTTGAGAGCATGGATGATAATGGATTCAGAGATGATAGAGGTGTTCAGGTTGTCTTCAGAGGTATCCATCTCAGAGTTTTGCAACAGTGCATCCACCAGACCCATCTTAGTATCAGGGGTGACCTTCCATAAGATATCAAAATCTTGAAGGAAAAGACTTCAATGGGCTTGGCAACAAGAAAGTTTCCATGGGTCTTTCAAGTAGGAAAGATTCTTGTAATCCATGATAATGGTGACAGAGTGATTGGTACCGAGTAGGTAATGTTTCCATTCAGTAAGGGCAAGGATAACAGCAAGTAATTCATGATCATAGATGTCATAGTTTCGTTCTGTGGGGATGAATGTCTTGGAGAAGTATGAGCAAGGGTGAAGATCTCCATTGACATCAGTTTGCATTAAGACTGCACCAGCTGCAATTAATAAAGCATCCGTCATGATGGTGAATGGTTTGGCTAGGTCTGAAATATGGAGAATGAAAGTTGACAAGAAGATATTGATCAAGATATTGAAAGCCTCTTGTTATAACAGAGTCCAATCCCATGGTTGATTCTTTCAAGTGAGAAGGTTTAGTGGAGCAATGATGTTGGAGAAATTAGGGATGAATTTTCTGTAGAAGTTAGCGAATCCCATAAGTGATCTTACTCCCTTTACTGTAGTCAGGGGTTTTCAGGATGAGATGGCTGTGAGTTTGACCAGATCCATCCTAGCTAGGCCATTGCCTATGATGATTCCAAGGAAATTGATCTGGGAGATATTGAAATCACATTTAACCAACTTCAGGGATAGCTTATGTTCTTTTAGTCATTGGAGGATCCATCAAGTTCTTTCATGGTGTAATTCAATGTCATCTTTCATACAAATGCCCATGTTGTCCATATAGATTTTAAGCCAGCATTCAGTGATCATATCAGCAAAGATGTGGTTCATGAATGTTTGGAAAGTAGGGAGAGCGTTGCTATGGCCAAAGAAAAGTACCATTGGTTCAAACAGACTGAAGGGGGTGATGAAGGCCATTTTCCATTGATCTTCTTTCTGAATGTGAATGTTGTTATATCCCCATCTAATGTCAAACTTGATGAAGATGTTTGTGTCTTTCATATCATCAATGAGTTCTGAAATCAAGGGGAGAGGGTAGGCATTGCAAATGGTATGAGCATTAAGCTACCAGTAGTCCTGACAAGGTTGTAGAGATCCATCTTTCTTAGGTACAAAGAAGAAGGGCACTGCTTGGGAGGAAGTGGATGGTACTATCCACTCCAACTTAAGATGTTCAGTGATGAACTTCTGGCAGGCTTGACGCTCTTTGGGATTGAGGTAATATGTTTTGCCTATTTTTGGAATGAAGGACGGTTTTAAGTTAACAACATGGCCATATGGACGATGGTCAGGGAGTTTGTCAAAGGTCTGTTCTGCAAAGACGTCTTTAAAGTCCTCACACCAGGTTGGGAGAATCTTTTTTATCTTTTCTTGTTGTTGTTCAAGCTCTGTAGACAAGATGATCTTGTTAATGTTGGCCCATTCCAGCTCTTCTCTGGGGAGGTACTCATAAAGAGACACAACATCCCAGGGAGAACCAGGTAGGTTGACATTCTGGATGTCTTCTTTGTTGTTTTCTCCTATGGATACTGTATCTTGGATCCAATCGATCTTTGGGTTCCATTTCCTTAGCCAGGGCATTCCAAGGATAATCTGTGGAGTTTTAAGCTAGGTGACCATTAGTCCAATCCATTCTTTGTGATTATTGATGACTAGGTCCATTTGAGCTTCATGTTTAATAATTTCTCCTTGGTTCTTCATTCCATCGATGTTGAGGGCTGCAAGGGGTTGCTCTAGAGGAACTCAGGGGAACCAATGTTGTTTGATGAGGTTAGAGTCAATAAAATTTCCTGTTGCTCCTAAATCCACAAGGGCAACTGTTTTGATGATTTCTTTTCCAGTATGTAGCTGAGCTGGGATTCTCAAAGTCTTGTTGTTTGTCAAAGCTACAAATACATGGTTTAATACATGAGAAGGAGATGTCAAACATCCTTCTCTATTCAAAAATCTGAGGGGGTAGATTCAGTTTCTTTGTCAAAGCAGATCTGGAGAGTCTGCAATATTTATTTCAGGTCTTTCTCTTATCCTTTAAGAGAAGTGATGTATGCATTGAGAGGTTCACCTGGCTTAGATGGAGGAGGCATGGTGATGGTGGAGACAATGGTAGAAGAGGGCATAGATGGAGTAGTTGAGGTGGTCTGAATTTGGGTCATTGATGGTTTGGAAGGAAAGGTGACTCTACAATTCTGAGCAGAGTGTCCAACCTTTCAGCACTTGAAGCATTGGTTCTCTCTGATGCAATGAGCTCATTCCGTGAGGGTGAGTTTCTTAAGATGGACCACATCTATGTCCATAGCATTCAGGTCTCTGGTGTAGGAGGAAGAAGATGATGAATTGGTCGAGTAATGGACCCCTTTCTTGAGGTCTTTGATCTTCATCAACTGCTGGTGGTAGGTCTTCACCTTATCAATCCAATCTTGGATGGTGACAGCTGGTTTCTCAGCTTCTAGGATCATGATGGCTAATTTCTGGTCAATATCCACAGAGAAGTCATTGATGAGGGCATTGTCTTTGGTTACTCCAGCTTTAGCTGCCAGAGACTGAAACTTGGTGATAAATTCTTGGAAACCATCGTCCTTATTGGTCTTGGTTTGGACAAGGCAGTGTAGTTCCATTCAAGCCTTGGCTTTGGCATTGAATGGAAAGAATATGGACTGGAAGTCTTTGCCAAACTTGGCGAAGGTTTTCTTTGTGGCATCAATAGTGGCATCAGCCATCTTGTCATACCACATCTCAGAGAACTGGATATCTCTATCTTTGCTCATCTTGTTAAGGCAGGTCAGGATTTTAGTTCCATTATCAGAGTAGATGGACAGGTTAACTGAGAAGTAGGCGTTCATCGCCTTGATCCATCAGATAGATTCATCTGATTCACCTGAAAAGTCTGCTGGAAGGGCAGCTTTAGCTTCTGATCAGGTGGTGGACATGATGATCAGTGCTGAATTAGAGGAGGTACTGGGTGGTGGACTAGGTGGAGGACTGGTGAAGATGGAGCTTGGTGATCTAGGTGTGGTGATCTGGGGTAAAACTTGAAGTGCAGCAATCTGGGGCAAGGGTTGGAGTGCTAGGATTTGAGGGGTGCTGTGACTAGATGTTGACTGGGTTACTGGGTATGTACCTGGCTGATAGGTATGTCTGGTTCTGGAGAATAAGGCTAGATTGGTAGACTGGGATGATGAGATGATTCGTCGACTAGGTGGTGGCTGGATTTCTGGGTGGTCTTCCTCTTTACTGAGAGGTGGTCTATGTTAAGCTTGGCCCAGGTAGGAACAAGCAAAGCCCTTCAAAGATATTGGAGTGGATGACGAGCAGGGAGTCATGCAACTAAGGCTACGACGACGAAAATATGTCATGCTATTTGAGCAACAATGACAAAGATACAAGGAAGTTGTGCGACAAGCAATGACTTAGTAACAAGAAAAGACACAACCTCAAAGGTTGTCCAGATGTGCAGAGAGTGCTCAATCAAAGTGGAGAGTGAAGACACACAAGAGGTGAAACAAGGGAGCTAGATTGGAATGGCTACTCAAGTACAAGTGAAGGGAGCTCTAGCTTAGGGAAAGTAAAAGAGACTAGGTGAGACTATATAGTGTTGAGTGATTTGCTGAGTAAGCGAATCATATACTGGAATGGAATGTTGTGGAACGTAGAAGAAGGATGTCTCTGACTGTGAAGGTACTCATGTGACTGTAAGGGTACTTGTATGATTAGTAAGTGAAGAGGAAGGAAAAGAGTATAGGGGAAGTCTGGGATAAGTCATAACATTACCCCCTTACTAAGTCCAAAAAACAACCTGTTCTTCAAAATTCAAGATGTAGTACTAAATTGTCAATTTCGTCCCAGCTAGAGACTTCAGAATTAGAAAGATGTTTGGAGGGAATGCCAGCACCTAGTATGGCATGGTGGCAGGCTTCTATGTCAGAAATGTCTTCATCAGCAGAATAATCTTTCAGATCTGATTTATTCCTTTCATCAATAAGACCAAAATTATTGAACCTCCATATCTGATGATTGCAAGCAGCTTGTTCTGCTCATTCTTCTGCTTCATATGCGATCCATTCAAATTCCAGGTTATGTTCACATGCTCTTGCATTGGTGAGGTCGAGAGAGTGAGTGGATGGAGAATGTGGTTGAAGTACCACTACCGATACAATTGGGTCAGCAGCAGAGAGATTACTGGGTGAAAATTCAGGATCCACTTCACTATGAGTGGGACTCCATAGTGCTGGCATAGGTGGAGATGGGAGATGGATAAGCAGAGCAGGATTTTTGTCAGAAGATGACGGGGAAGAGTAAACAGGGGAATAGGACTTCACTGGACACTCCCATTTGGCATGTCCAGCTGCAAACTTTTTGCAAACTCAGCATTTGGTATGATGGCAGTCTGCCTTCTTGTGGCTAATGCAGTGACAGCCATGACAGGTCCAGTAATAATCTTGATCTCCATGGATGAGAGGGGCGTCATTCTGGGTACAGATGAGGCGAGCGAGGGTCTGGAGTTTTTCTTCTTCTGAGGAAGATGGTGGAAGGGTGTCACCATATTTAGCAAGTAAGGAATGGACTTTTTCACCAACTTTGGTTAATTCAAGTTGGTGGGCAGTGGCAAGTATTTTGCAATTAACTTGGGAATGAGATTTACAAAGTAAGGTGAGGATGGGGTCTAGGTCAGGCGAGGAAGAGAAGTCTTTGAGATGAGCGATGGCAGTGGAAAGAGTTTGGTGTGTGCCATAAGTGGTGCAAAGAAGACCCAATGGTGAATCAGGATGGATGCAACAATCCAGGATAGTGGCAAGCGAAGGGTTATTGAGGGCACAAGCAAGCGCATCCTCATGAGCAGGCGAGCGACGATGGAAGGTATGGGCAAATGGAGAGACAGGGAGTTCAGAAGTGGGAATATGAGGCATGATTGTTATGAAAGATATGCAGCAGATATTGAGGGAATGGACAGATGGATGATGCTTTTTATACTCTTGAAGAAGAGTTTGTGCATGGAAAAGGTCTTTTTCATGGACCCATGAGTCATCTTCTGAAGCATAGTCTTTCCATCTGATAAGGAAATAGTGGTTTGAGGGCAGCCCTCGATGTTTTAATATCCACTGAACTTCATATTCTTCTTCTCCGCCAATAAGGTCAGGTGGCAGTTTCGGAAAGTTCAGACCATGGACAGGTTTTTCACAATAGAGTGATAACAGAGAAGCATGGAACATGTTGCGAATCTTCCATGAGGAAGGGAGATGGAGTTTGAATGATAATGAAGATAGGACCGAGGTAACAGTAAAAGATCCTTCTCATTTTGGAGCAAATTTTGGGTTGACCATTGATTGTTTCAAGTTTCTGGCTTCAAGCCAAACCTTGTCACCCTTTTTGAAAGGAATGTAGTTGCGATGAGAGCGGGATGCCATGACTTGGCAGGCCAGTTCGTGTGCCACTAGAGCTTCAGATTGGGCAGCTTTGAGAGTTTTCAGTTGGTCAACGACTGCAGGGATAGAGGATTTGGAAAAGACAGTGGGAATTGCTTTCAGCTCATAGCCAAGCATGAGATAAAATGGGGATTTCGAGGTAACGGAATGAGGGTAGTGATTATGTGTGAATTCCATGTGGGAGATTGATTCTGATCAGGATGTGGAGTTATTGCCACAGTAGATGCAGAGGTATATTTCAACTTCTTGATTGATGCATTCAGTTTCTCTGTCAGTCTGAGAGTGATAGGCTATGGAGAGGGCAAGGTTGTAACTGAGGAGATGTCCAAGTTTGAGGGCGAATTTAGAAGCAAATTGTGGGCCTCTATCACTGATAATCTTTTCATAGAGGCCAAATCGGAGGTATACTTTATGGAAGAAGAGGTCCACTACCCCTTTGGCCATGATGGATTTCTTTATGGGGCATAGAATTACCCCCTTAGTAAGCCCATGGTCTACAATGACCAGAAGCATATTGAAACCATTAGATAAAGGGAGATCAGTGATTAAATCACACGAGATTTGTTGAAAGGGGTGAGTGGCATGGGATTTGATGGGAGTGAGTGGAGGTACCATGAGGTATGTGTTAACTTTGTTTTGCTGGCATATAGCATAGCCTTCGACATATTTGCATACATGATGGACTAGACCTGGCCACCAGTATTCACACGAAACAAGTTGTCAGGTTTTTAGTATACCTGGATGTCTGGCAGAAGGATCATCATGGCAAGATGAAATGATTTTGCGACGAAGGTCATCTTCTGGAAGAACATAGATGTGGTCCTTGTAGATTATGACACCATCGCAGTTTTGCCAATCGGAGAGATGAGAATGGAATGGAGGGGGAATTTTATTATCCAAAGCTTAGAGGGTGGTAAGAATGAGGGAATCATTGCTTGATTGCTCTGCAATGATGGAATGAAGAGTGGCACTTGCAGTGCGAACAAACATAGACAGGGGAAGGAGAGTAGTTTCTTCATTATTGGATGCATCTTTTGGGAGATGATCTATGCGTCTTGAGAGAGCATTGGAACCAGAAAGAGTGGTGCCAGGGACATGAATGAGTTTCAGATCATAGTCTGAAATATCGAGAAGCCAACATGCTTGTCAGCAGTTTAGTGTTTGTGGTTGTTGAAAGTAAGTGAGATTCTTGTGGTCGGTAAAGATCTGAATGGGGTTGACTGAGCCAATAAGATAATGTCTCCATGCTTTAAGGGCATGGAGGATTGCAAGGAGTTCTCTATCATAGATATCATAATTTTGTTCTGCTGGAGAGAATGATTGGGAGAGGTATAAACAGGGGTGCCATTCTCCATTGGAGTCGGTTTGAAGAAGGATGCCTTCTGATGCAAATTTGGAGGTGTCTGTGGTGATGGCAAAGGATTTTGTGAGATTGGAAAATTGGAGGATGGGTTTCGAAAGAAACATGAATTTGAGCATTTCAAACGATACTTGGCACTTGTCTGACCAGTTCCAGGGTTGGGATTTCTTGGTCAGATCAATGAGAGGATGGGTGACTTCAGAGTAATTTTGAATGAATCATCTGTAGAAATTGGCAAATCTGAGAAATAATCTGACTTCCTTGACCAACGAGGGTATTGGCCACTTGGCGATTTCTTCGAGTTTGACAGGGTCCATTTCTAATCCTTGTTCGTTGACAATCATACTCAGGTAATCAACTTCCTTGGTGGCAAAGTTGCACTTTTCGAGTCGAAGATGAAGATTTAGTTCTTGCATTCTTTGCAAGACATGATGGGTATGTTTGGTGTGAATTTCTTCATTATCAGAAAAGATAAGAAGGTTGTCCATGTAGATGATGAGCCATCCCTCGGCAATCATATCTCTAAACAAATTGTTCATGAAACGTTGAAAGATAGCAGGGGAATTAGTCATGCCGAAGAACATGACCATTGGTTCAAAGAGGCCCTTGTGGGTTAAGAAAGCCCCTTTCCATTGATGTTCATCCTTAATGCGAACATTGTTATATCCCCAGTAAACATCAAATTTAGTAAAGACATTGGCGCCTTTGAGTTTATCGAGAAGGTCACCAATAAGGGGAAGAGGATAGGCATCACATACCATATGTTCATTAAGGTAGCAATAATCTTGACAGGAATGGAGTTTACCATCCTTCTTTTTGACAAAGAAGAAAGGGGACGCTTGAGGGGAGTTGGAAGGATGAATTTTCCCAGTGCAAAGATTTTCTTCAATGAATATTTCGGTTGCTTTGCGTTCTTCAGGGGAAAGGGGGTAGAGTTTGCCAATCTTTGACATGAAGAAATCTTTGAAATTTATCTCATGGTCATAGGGGCGAGATGTGTTAAGCCTAACACTTGATGTTAAGCTAAACGTTCGACTCAAGGGGGTTTCTACCAAAGGGAGGAGCTCATGGAGAGTCGCAACATCCTTTGATAAAAAGCTTAGATTATGTTAGGTGAAAAGTACAGAATAGATTCAAAGTGAGGGACTATTATATGGCGCTATCATACGGTTCAAATAGTGATAGATGATTTACTCTAGGACCAGCCCAGCTGAGTTAGAAATAGGAAAGGAACTGCATATTATCTAATGTGCAGTAGAAACAGAAAGAAGGTCAAAGAACAATGGTAGATAGGAACTACAAGGCTGAGATAAGAGACTCGGCCGAGGAATAAAAGTTCAAGGTAAAAAGGAAATGACATACCTTCAAGAACTGATCTATAAGGAAACCAAACAAGAATGAACGGAAATGATAAGCAAGAGATGCACATAAGTAATGTGGATGATTCCACAGAGAACAGTTGGTTGTTCGAAGAATAAAAGTATGAGTGAACAAGAAAGAAATGTAATTGTAACAAGATGGAGGAAGTTTGCCAATTTCTAGTTCAGCAAAGACTTTGGCAAATTCTAGGTATTCTGCCAGTAGTTCTTTCTTCAGTTTTAGCTTTTCAGCTTCAACTGCAAGTTCAGTGGCATGGGTAATTTTGCAAATTGCTTTCAGGGATAAGTAGCATTTGCTGGAATGGGTGGTTCTGCAGATAGAATCAGGGAGTAGAGTGCATTTTATCTTCATTTTCTTGTTACAAATCATGTGAGTGAGGAGGGCATGATTTATGAATTCTTCTTGGGTTTCGTATTCCATGAATTCGAAAAGAGTGGGGGTAGATTCAGGTTTGACCATTTTACAGGTTGGAGGTGGAAGTTTCTTAGCAAACTTATGTTCATTTGCTTTGTAGGCAGATTGGTATTGTGCAAAAAGGACTTTTGATTCGTCCTTTGATTCATCGAGGGAGAGTGACTGGCTGGACCAGTTGATGGTAGGGTTTGCTTTCTTGAGCCAGGAGAGTCCTAGAAGGACATTGTCATCACCACAGTCCATGACATAAAAGATCATCTCTTGAATGATGCCTTGGATATTGATGAAGAGGGTGGTGGTGAACTTGATCAATCCTTTAGAATTGACGGAGTTATCAACATTCCGGACTCGGATTTGATTTCTAAGGTGAGAGGTGGGAAGCTGGTGCTTGTGAACAAAGCCCCAGTCGATACAGTTCATTTGTGTGCCACTATCAATAAGGGCATAGGTTTCGATGTCTTTGAGCATGTACGAGGGGACAATGAGTTGAATTGGAATCATTATATTAGAGGTTGATACTCATACAGCAGCTACTTTACATGATGAGGAAGGTACTGGCATCGAGGCAGTCCTTCCATTTAAAAATTCTTCTTTTTGAATGATACTCTTTGGACATCCTTTTTGTCCTCAGAGTTAGATTTGTCTTCAACCTCTTCCAATTTTGGGAGGTCAGTGGGTTTCTTTTCTTTGTGAACTTTTTTGTCTGCTGTGGTGGTGTTAGAGGAGGATGAAGTGGGAGCTGGTTCGAATTTGGCTCAACAATCTCGAGCAGAGTGGTCTTTTCGTTGGCATCTAAAACATGCCCCAATCTTCCTGAGGTGTTCTTTTTCTTCTGGAGTGAGCTTTGATGGGTAATGGATGGCATTGACATCGACATCCATGACATTTGGATCTTTTTCAGAATGCAAGTACACTTTGTAGATGGGGACAGATTTCTTCTTTTGGGACTCAACAATCTCTTTGGCTTCTTTATAGATAGTTTGGTACTCTTGGACCTTCTTGTACCATTCTTTGATGGTTGTGATGTAGGTTGCCTCACCATACATTTTGTGGATAAGACCGGAGGGGATTCCTTTCACAAAGAATTCAATGAGAATTTTATCGTTGGTGATTCCTGATGTAGCAACGTGGTTATGGAATTGGGCAATATATGAGGTGAGTTTGAGTTCTTTGCTGACTCGAGTGTTCATAATTCAAGTAATTGACTTATGTGCAGAGTTTGTAGATTCAAAGGCTTCTTTGACAGCCTTCACAAAGTCAGTCCATATGCCTGTGGTGACAGCGGACCCAGAGATACAGGTTTTTCTGAAAGTATTTGCCCAATGGGCAGTGGGGTCTTTCATCATATAGGATAAGGCAAAAGCTATCTTCTTCTTATCGGTGTCGTACACTTTCTCATTAGTGTCCAAATAGAATAGGACACTTCCAAGCCATGGGTTGAGGAGTTCCTCAGAACCATCGTAAGGTTCCAAAGCATTGATTTTGAGTTCCTCAGAACCGTCATAAGGTTCCGGGGCATTGATTTTGAGTTCTACAGATTTGGAAGATGAGAACATGGCAGAGCTAGGAGGAACAGGTGATGGAACAAGAAAAATTTGACCTGACTGAGGTCATGAGGTAGGTGACGCTAGAGTAGGTGACCAAGGAATGTTTAACAGAGCGAGGTCAGGAGCTTTGTCTTCCTGAAATAGATTGACATCAGAACCAGAATCTGGATCTTCTTCAGTATTTAGGAAATCAGGAGGTTGATCTGAATCAGATCCTTGGAGGTGTCATCTTTGTTCTTGGACTAGGAGCAGATGTGGCTGGATAGGCCAAGTTGGATTGAACCATGAGGAAGATATGTTGGTGGCGATGTATGGTGATGGCCAGCAGGAGGGAAGCTAGAGCTTTTGTTAAGCTTGGCCTGGGTAGGGACAAGCAAAGACCTTCAAAGATATTAGAGTGGATGATGAGCAGGGAGTCATGCAACTAAGGCTACGACAACAAAGATATGTCATGCTATCTGAGCAATGACGACAAAGGTACAAGGAAGTCATGTGACGAGCAACAACTTAGTAACAAGAAAAGACACAACCTCGAAGGTTGTTCAGACGTGCAGAGAGCACTCAATCAAAGTAGAGAGTGAAGACACACAAGAGGCGAAACAAGGGAGCTAGATTGGAATGGCTACTCAAGTACAAGTGAAGGGAGCTCTAGCTTAGGGAAAGTAAAAGAGACTAGGTGAGACTATATAGTGTTGAGTGATTTGCTGAGTAAGCAAATTATATACTGGAATGGAATGTTGTGGAATGAAGAAGAAGGATGTCCCTGACTGTGAAGGTACTTATGCAACCATAAGGGTACTTGCATGATTAGTAAGTGAAGAGGGAGGAAAAGAGTATAGGGGAAGTCTGGGATAAGTCATAACAATCTAAAGGTGCTGGATGCTATGGTGATGAGATGGAGATAGTCCTACTCCAATGAAAGGAGGGATGAGGGTGACTTTGAATCTTTTGTTAAGCCTAATGCTACTATGCTTTGTGTGGAATACGAAGTGGAGAGTTCTTGATGTTAGACTAAACTAGACTCAAGAGAGTTTCTACCAAAGGGAGGAGCTCACAAAGAGTTGCAACGTCCTTTGATAAAAGCTTAGATTATGTTAGGTGAAAAGTATGAAATAGATTCAAAGTGAAGAGAACTGTTACATAATGCTATCCTAGGTTTAAGTAGTGATAGCTGATTGTACTTAGGGCCGGCCTATCTGAGATACAATCTGACAATCAAAATATAAAGGGAAACAAAGAGAGACTGCAGATTAGTTAATCCACAGTAGAAACAAAAGGAATACTATGGAACTAGATGGGTAATGAGGAACTATGACATTGATATGAAAGAATCAATGGAGGAGTTAGTGTCCAAGACAAGAGCTCAAAGAAGAATGAGTTGTGGACTAAGAGGTGAGATGATAAGGAGGAAATGGGATCAGATATCATAATGAATACTGAAGGTAACAGCAGGTTGTGTGACAGTGAAGAGAGCAAGGGAAGGAAGAAGAAGAATTGTAACACCTGATAATGCAGGAGGCCAACTGTGAAACATAATGATGGAGCTTATGTAGGATTGAAAATAGTAATAATAGAAGGTGGTGATAAATGTTACAGGTGCACTCTATGCTATAGTGCATTATGATTACTGAAGCTACAAGCACTACAGAAATGGACTAAGAATACAGACACTTTTAAGTTTTATCTTATCAGTACTGAATTGACTGATTACTCTTTATTTTCACACCTTCACATGTGCACATGGTCACATACTACTTATTCACCTCTTCACAACTTCACAATTATCACTCTTGATGGAGTCATGCTTCACGATCATCATGACCTCTATTTTTATGAGTCATGATCATAGATGAACCACACCTGATACTTGAGGCATCAGGCTATGTCTTCCATTCTACCACAACTATACTTCCCATTCACATTAGATTCATACCTTAGATGTATGTTTATGCTTCTCTTCCATTCTTACTTATTAGATATGTATTGTAACATCATGGACAATACAGGATATCTCTAGATGAGGTGTCTATAGATACAAACATAGATAAAGTATATATATGACCCATGTAGAGTCAGAGGACTCTAACCAAGTCTTCTCTGGAGTTTTCCCCTATTAACAATAAGACTACTATTATCATTACTCCATTACTCTGATTTCTAGTCTGTAAGCAAGGCTAGTACAAGGCCCTCTTGGTAAAGAGATACCACAAGAGTAACAAGACACTTCTCTTGGGTGATGTTATGTTTTCCTCTATTTCCAGCCCCTATACTCTTTTCTTGCATAATCAACATCGTTGTTGCACCTCAAGACTATGTTCACCCTTGCCCATGATCTAGAACTCTATATCCATGTTTCCGTCCTCGACTATTCATGGCCTTTGTCTGAACTCCGTCTTCATGCATTCGTCCTTGTTCCACTGTGGCCTCATAGGCACACATTGTATCAACACCTTCTCGTCCTTGTCCTCACCTATCCCTCGTCCTTGTCCTCATCTATTCCCTCGTCCTCGTCCTCACCTATCCCTTGTCCTCATCCTCACCTATCCCTTGTCCTTGTCCTTACCTCCATCTCTTCCTGTCAATATGTATCATATCTCTGTCTTCATCTGATATGGACTTCTTTGGACTCCCTTCCACGTGTAGCTATCTATCGCCTCGTGCATACCTTGCTTCCTCTTATCTCTGTTAGTCATCATGTGAGTACCCTTATGGTCACATGAGTACCTCCACAGTCAGAAACCTTCTTCTTCCATGTTCCATGACTTTCTATCTCATTCTATGAGAACCCTTGTAGTCCCCAGGGTTCTTCTTCTCTGTTCTCTTATCTTCCATAAGTATTCCAACCTCGTCATGTGATCTGCTTACTCAGCATATCACCTTTCACTACTTATACCTGCCTGTAGCTCTATTCCCATTTCCCTAAGCTAGAGCTCCCTCAGAGTACTTCCACTTGTACTTC
>JBBPTP010000411.1:0-19846 GCA_038094195.1 Pulveroboletus aff. carminiporus | reverse complement strand
CACTGTTCAAATCAAAAGCTCAAAAACTGTTGCAATGAAGTCACCATCTTAAAATGGCCATATCTCAGGAACCACTGAGCCAAATTACATAATCAGTAGCTCCATTTGTAGCCAAGAGTGTGTATCTCATTTCGTCTAACTATGACTAAGCAGGATTCCCACACACTCGGACACTACACAGCAGACAGTTCAGATTAGTGAAACATTGCAACAGTTTTTGAGGTCACTGTAGCTGTAGATTGGGTGATACTGCCACCCATGACAAAAGCAACCCAATGATGAAGAAAAAAGCAATGACCCTAATCATTGAAGTCCTTGGGGGACTCACAATTTCACCACTTGTCTTTTGAGCTACACACTGACATGTCCAGACTTTCACAGCAGCTTTCTTGTAGCCCTGTCCATGTGATGCACTTGCAATGATACAATAACCATCCACATCATAAACCTATCACATGTACATTATGGTAGCACATAGATTGAATATACATCCATGTACCGTGATTGTTTGAATCAGTCCATTATTCAAATGTTGCAGCTTTGTGAGCAACTGACTGGTCTTTCTTTCAAACACATATATGGATCCATTGTCACTCCCACCAATGATGACCCTTGAGTCTTTTCTGAATGTAACCTATTTGGATAGGGCAACCAATGGTGGATCAATGATAAAATCTTGAATTGATGTTGGACTGTTTAGCAGATACAGTGTGAAATCATTTGTTGCATTGTTGATAAGAATGAGCTCTCTCTTTGGACTGGCAGCAGCACATCCTCTGTGGTGATTTAAACATTATGATTTTGATTCAAGACATAGTGAGAGTGACATGCACATCACTGATTCATATCAGTGTTCATTGATAACAGCTCCATCAGATGCATTTATCTTGATGGTAGACAAGTGAGTAACACATCTCTAAACCATTGAACACCTACACATTGCCATTGTACAATCCAAATATGTAAACAATCCCCTGTGTAAAGGTAACTGACTTGGATATCATTTGATTCATTTGTTCAGAGAAGACTGGCTGAAGTTGTGAATTAGCATTAAGCAGGAGAATCTGAATTATGCTATCTCACATCCCAACAACTATGCAGGCACCAGGTTCAGCCCAAGTGGTGTCACATGCAATACAAGTAATCTCAAATCCATCTCCAAGCTGTTGCACACAAATTTTCTGATACTGTTTTGGCTCCAGAAACAAGTAACCCACATGTGAAGTCACAAATACTCACCATCATTGGGCTTGAGCATAAGAACACAAGATATTTCAAGACAGTCCCATAACAGAGCATCTCTGCTGATCCATATTTGATCTTAATCCAGATTGTGCAACTGATTGCTCCATATGATCTGAAATTATAGCAGATAAGTTCCCTGCTTGATTTGATATCCCATATTCTAACCCCATTGATCTCTGAATGTCCAATTATGAGTCCCTTTGAAGCTCAAGACAATTGCTTGCATGTGACATACCTCTGCTAGTGAGAATATTGAAACAACCCTAATTGCTACTAGAGCTTTCAGGTTACCACTAGGCAGCTTAGACTTAAGAATGAGCAGATGAGGGGAATACCCAAGAGGATCTGACTGAGGATCCCTTGGTCGTCGATTCGGGTCCTTATATACCCTACTACATGTTTGTATCTATTTGGTCCGTTATCCAAATGTAGTCGTGAACAGCCATAAGGCTGTGAAGCGGAGATGAAAGAAATGAGGAGAACATGAAGTAAGTGGCGTATCAGAATGGAAGAGAAGCATAGGACATAGCCATAGGGTAAAGGGTAGCGATAATGAAATGCATGAGGCATAGAATGGAAGCGTACGAATAAAGTTAAGTTCTGTCTATCTAAAGTCCAATTAGTCCTAAAGCGTCAGATCGTGAATCACACGATGTCAAGCATCGTGCTGTCGTGAGGTCGTGAAGTGTTAGCGGAGTTTAGGGCAGGGGTGTTTCAGACTTAGCGGATAGAAGGATAAGGGATCATGACGTCGTAACTTTGGGGTATTTGATTTGAGCTGCAAGCCTAACGACAAGCATTAGACTTGAGTGGCTAGTTTAACCTCATTGCGGAGGAGCTTTAATCGGTGTTTGAATAAGTTACGATGTTGCAAAAAGAGCATTTGTAACAAATATCACCTACGTTAGAGATAGCAAGAGCATGAATGGACCCATTGCCTTGGGTGAATGAGAATGTGTTGGTGTAGCAATGGTCCAATGACCTAGTAAATACTTTGAGAATGTGAGAGAGTGGCATCTTTTGTAGACCACTTAGCTTTGATGGATTGTATATATCTGTAGTTTTAATTGTTATCTCTTTCTCTTATTATCAATCATCAGCAAAACACTAACATACTACAATTAGATCTCCCTTTGCACAGCACTGTATAGCTCTGTGCAGCTCTGTGCAGCTCTATATAAAAATAAAATGCTATACAGGACTATACAAGATTGTGTAGTTCAATTGTGATTTGCTGATGATGTATCTTTCATGACAACCTTTTGTGTTCTAGATGGGCAATGCTTTCAGAAGATCTCATGTCATAAGCATTACACTTCCAGCACTGTTATTGTTGTACTGCAAGAAATAAGTGCACGTTGACTGTACATCAGTTCTTGGATCTTAGCCACTATTTCACAATGTTGGACAGAATGTAGTTGTGGCAGAGAGTTTCACACTAGTAAATGGAGGGACTAACATCAGCAAATCCTTGACTTAGTTACAGCACATTGACAGCCACATAGCTAAGTGACAGGAATAGCTGAGATCCACAGCAACTATATCTGCAAAGTTACATGTGATGTTACTTTCTAACAACAAGTTGCAACTCTAACCAGCTTTAACTGAGAATTTTAAGAGCTGTGATTGGATGATGACCAGCAGAAAAGAAAATAAAGGATCTTTAGGGCTTCTCCAGAATGTTTCCATGCTTGTCATCTGGTTCAAGTGGAACCATATTCAATGACATGCACTGGCTGTTGGTAGCATGACATGCTCACCACACTTACTGTTGCTTTGCTTCAAGACCATGTCTGATGGAATCTCCTGACCTTCAGTGAGTATCATGGTTGCTAGTGTATAACCTTCTCTTTTATGCACAATCATCTGCAGATGGTAATTTATCATCCACTTCTTTCCAGAGATCTACACTGGCTTGATGAAATGACTAACCCACTGAAGGATCAGCTGTTTGAGCAATAAGACAATAGTTGTGAGTCTTAACCTTCTAGCAAGTAGGAAAACTTCAAGAGGACCTGTTACAAACACTCTTTTGCAACATTGTAACTTATTCAAACTTTAATTAAAGCTCCTCCACAATGAGGTTAAACTAGCCACTCAAGTCTAATGCTTGTCATTAGGCTTGCAGTCAAAATCAATTATCCCAAAGTTATGACATCACGACACCCTTATCCTTTTACATCCACTAAGTCTGAACATACCTACCCTAAACTCTGCTCATATTTCATGACTTCATGATAGCATAGTGCTTGACACCCTGCACTTCATGACATTACATATTTGGACTTATTGAACTTTGTTGGACAGAACTTAACTTTATTTGTATGCTTCCATTTCTATGCCTCATGTATTTCATTACCACTACCCCTTTACCCTATGGCTATGCTTTATGCTTCTCTTTCATTTGATATGCCACTCAACTCATGTTTTCCTCATTGTTTTAATCTCTGTCTCATAGCCTTATGGCTGTTTATGACTCTATTTGGATAATGGACCAAATATATACAAATATATAGTAGAGTATATAAGGACCTGAATTGACGACCAAGGGATCCTCAGTCAGATCCTCTTGGGTATTCCTCTATTTCTCATCTATCTCTAAGTTTATGCTTCCTAGTGGTAACCTGAAAGCTCTAGTAGCAATTAGGGTTGTTTCATTAGGATCTGACTATCACATTCACCTTACCACTTCTACCTACAAGCAAACATTGCAAATGGATGCTACGATTTATAAAGAATGAAGCCACACTCATGCCAAGCTAGTGGTCTTCAATGCTCACCACTTCCTCTCTTCCTTCCCAGCTGCCAGCACCTAACGGGGCTCTTCTCATTTTTTCTAGCAGAGACTCTGAGCCTCTTGTATCTTGAGAAGACAGGAGTCAGAGCATCATGGACTTGCAATCCACATTAAGAGATTCTTTGTCTGAATCACTGGCAGATTGGTTCTTAGCCATGCTAGAGAAAGCCAGCCTAGATCCATTGAAAGAACTAACAGACTCTTACACCACCACCATCCTCTTCAATGAGTTTGAGGAAGCAGGGACTGATCCTCCCAGACTTGGTACCACTCTACATCCCTCTCCTGCCTATCTGCTTGTGGTCAAATGAAATGACCACTGGCTCTCCTTTAACCCCCATCTCAATATTAGAGGCAGAAATTAAGAAAGAAGTAGAAGAATTGATACTATACATACCACTAAGACCTGCCAAGAGAAAGGTAGAAGAAGAAGAAGAACCCTTGATACATGGAAAGTGTCCAAGGAAAAGAAAAGCCATATCTAGCATAAGGAGGCTCAGAGGAGGTGAACCATTTGCAGATGAAAATTACACTATGAAAGTATTATGACCTTGGTTATCTCTACACTGTCCCTCAAAGTTTTTGTAATAAACTCCATTCACCATGTCTCTATCACAAGTACTCCATGATTAGTCCACTAGCTGAATGGATCAAGCAAATGCCATCATCAACAAATTCAATACAGCTAGTGCTGTAATCACCCAGCTAAATGCCACTATCAATGCTCAACAAGTAGAGCTTATGACACTAAGAGCTCAAACAGCCACACGAGCAATGGCAGAAGCACAAGCAGCAGTAGGATAAGCTATGACTATGGGAGGTTATTCCTGAAAAGTTGAAATCTTCTCAGACTCTGGAACCTACGATGATTTAAGGGCAAAGTTCGAAGAATGGTGGAGCAAGATGAAAGCTTGGCTTGCCATCAACAGCACAGCAATCATGCCTGGCTCATATAATGTAGTACTTGCTGTTCTCTCATGACTCACCAGTGTAAAAGCAGGCTGGTTTGCAGAAACATGCTTAGTCAAAGAAAGGTTAGAGCAAGAAATGAAGGGTCTTTTTAGATCCACCAACAAAGTAGATTGGGCCTGCAAACAGATTGACAGGTTCATACAGGGTAATATGCCCATCGATGAATTCATTGTAAAGTGAGAATTCCTTTACAATCAAGCATCACTCAACAACTCTGATGCCATAAGACTGTTGGAGAAAAATATATCAAGGGGCATTATCACTCAAATCTTCAAAAAAGGCAAATGGTAGCAAATGCCAACAGCCTATCTCACCAAAATCTGCTGAGTTAGTATAGCAAAAGAAGCTCTGGATTTCATAATGGGCCATACAACTCAAAGAAGCAATTTTAAGGGCAAGGGACAAAAGAAGTCCAATGTCATGGACATTGATGCAATGGACTGCAGGCCATTTAAATGCTATAACTATAGAAAAGAAGGTCACTCCTTGAAGGAGTGTCCAAAACCAAAGATAGAGTGCTCCAAGTGTAAGTATGTGGGGGGTGCTCATAAGAAAGGGTGCCCAAAAGGGAAAGATCACAAGGCCAGAGTGGTTGAAGAATAGAGTGACTCCAAAGATGAAAATCCAAGGAGTTCAAAGTCAAACCTGGACTGTATGGTTCAGAAGATGTCACATGAAGAGGCCGAAGCCTACTTCAAAGATCTATTTACCATCTGTGCAAAAGAAAAGGGAAAAGGCAAGACAACATAAGTGCACCGAGCACAGACATTGCAAGAAGTAATCATTACACAACCCTGAAGGTTGAAGAAGGTTCAGACTCAGATGTATATATAGATCCCATAAATAGAGACTCTCTCAATGAAGAGGTTTGTCAGGGTATCCGAAAGGATTATTCTTTTAACACCATTTTACATCTGAAGAAGAACAACAACAACAAAATCCCAGAAGAAATTTTTATATGAAATGTAAACATCCAAAAGGAGATTAACTTAAAAGTTACTGTTGCTCCTGGACAAAATAAGCAACTTATAATCAAAATGGATGCACTGCTAGACAGTGGTGCCAACATCATATTTATTGACAGAACATGGGCTGAAAGAAACCATCTATCCATGAAACCCTTGCCTCAACCCATTCTGGTCTACAACGTGAACAGAACAAAAATTTCTGCTGGATCTATCATGCATTCCATAGATCTAATTATTACATATCAAAGTCACCAAGAATGAGTATTGGCAGAAGTCACCACCCTGGGAAAGAACCAATTAATTCTGGAATATTCTTGGCTTAAATGCCATAATCCAGAAATAGACTGGACTAAAGGAACTGTAAAGTTGAACCAATACCCTAGATCTTGCCACATGCTCTCAGATCATAGCACCTTTTTGACAACAATGGATAAAGAGAAACAGAAACAAGCTTATATGGCTTACCATCTATGTGCTGCTACAGAACAACCAGTAAAGACAGACAAGACTATAGAGCAGCTTATGCCAAAACAATTCCATAAGTGTTCCATAAAGGAGAAAGTGAATGCATGCCCATACATAAACCTTGGGACCATGCGATAGATCTTAAAGATATCTTTAAACCAAAGAAAGGACACATTATACCTCTCTCTGTCATGGAACAAGAGGAAGTCTCAGCATTCATAGATGATCAATTAAAGAAGGATTACATAAAACCTTCTAAATCCTCTCAAACGTCACCTGTGTTCTTCGTTCCAAAGAAAGACAGATGTAAATGGATGGTACAGGATTACTGTTATCTAAATGAACACACAGTCAAGAATAACTATCCACTGCCACTCATTTTGCAGCTGATTGACAAACTAAAAGGGGCTAAACTATTTATGAAAATGGATCTTAGATGGGGATATAACAATGTACACATCAAAGAAGGTGATGAATGGAAAGCAGCCTTCATTTGCTTCAGAGGAGCATTTGAACCCCTCATCATGTACTTCAGACTATGTAACTCTCCTGCCACATTCCAAGTGATGATGAATGAGATCTTCACTGATATGGAAGCAGTTGTAGTGGTCTATATCGATGACCTATTAATATTCACAAAGGATGATGACAAAGAAAAACATGACAAGATTGTGCTAGAAGTTCTTCATCGACTAGAAGAAAATGACTTATTTGTCAAGTCCAAAAAGTGTACATTCCATGCCAAGGAAATTGAATTTCTGGGCATATTTGTAGGACAAGATGGCATTAGAATGGATGAATCCAAAGTAAAAGCTATACTGGAATGGCCCACATCCAAGACCGTGTGAGATGTCTGTGCTTTTCTGGGACTTGCAAACTTCTATCACAGATTCATCAAAGATTTCACTAAAGTGGCTAGATCACTCCATGATCTGATGAAGAAAGATGTTAAATTCACATGAAAAAGTCCACAACAAGAAGTGTTTGACATGCTCAAACAAGCATTTACCATGGCATCTATACTGGCATATCCAGATAACAATAAAAAATTCTGGCTTGAAGCCAATTCATCAGAATTTGCAACAGGAGCAGTGCTCTCTGTTTATGAAAACGACAAGAAATGGCATCTGGTCATGTACTTTTCACATACCCTTAACTCCACAGAATGAAATTATCCAATCACTGACAAAGAAATGCTCAGCATAATACAAGCATTGGAAGTATGGAAACATTACCTAGAAGGTACACAGCATGAGTTCAAAATATGAAATGACCACATCAATCTATAATTCTTTATGACACGACAAGATCTCAACCATTGTCAAGCATAATGGTCACAATATTTATCCAGATTTAACTGTATATGGATACACAAGGCTGGAACCATGATGGGGAAAGCTGATGCTCTTTCTAGATGAGAAGATCACCTTAAAGAGATTGAAGATGACAACAAAGGAATCATTGTTATCTCCCTAGATAAGATCAGACAGACACTTCTGATCTCAGATGAAGGGGTCTCAATTAAGCAATGCATTTTTAATGCAACCATGTGTCTAACAGAAACACAAACTCAAAAGGTACTTGAAAAAGAAAAACTTGAAATCCATGATGACAGTCTACTGTACAACCAATATGAAAGGATATATGTCCCAGATACACCCTAGTATCCACTCCTATGTATGGAAGTCACTCAACTCCACCACGATACTCCAGTTGCTGGTCATCCTGGATATGAAAAAACTATAGAATTACTGCAATGCAGTTACTGGTGGCCAGAAATGGCTACTTATGTTAAAAACTATGTGAAATATTGTGACAGATGTCAACATTTCAAAGGATCAAATCAAGCCCCAGCTGGCTTGCTACAACCTTTAGAAGCACCTCAAATTCCATGGGAACATATTTCAGCTGATTTCATCACAGATCTTCCCAAGTTTCATGGATTTGATGTGATCTTGACAGTCGTAGATTGCTTCTCAAAGAAAGTTGAGTTTATTCCCATGCATAAGATGTGTATGGTCTTAGACACAGCCAAACTCTATCTAAGTTATATTTGGAAGCACCATGGCCTTCCTAAATCCATCATTTCTGATCATGGACCTCAATTCATATCAGCTGTAATGCAAGAGCTTTGCAAGCATCTTGGTATAGATTGTTATCTCTCCATGGTGTTCCATCCACAAACAGATGGGCAAACAGAATGAATGAATTGTGAAGTTCAGCAATATCTTTGCATATTTACAGCAGAGCAACAACATGAATGGGCTGATTGTGTTATGACTTATCCCAGACTTTCCCTATTGTATGTATTCTTTTTCTCTTTTCTGTTTTACTCTTTGATTATCTAAGCACATGCATACCTTCCTGGTTGCATGAGTACCTTCACAGTCTTGGAACTCTTCTTTCTCATTTCATGACTTTCTATCCAATCATGTGATCCATTTACTCAGCTGATTACTTTTCACTATATAACCATCGACCATTTCACTGTTATTCCCTAAGCTAGAGCTTCCATCAGAGTACTTCCACTTGTACTTCAGTAGCTTGTCCCTAATCTAGCTCCTCTCTGTTTCATCTTTTGTGTGTCTTCATCCTCCACATTGATTGGATGCTCCCTGAATGTCTGGGCTACCTTCGTGGTAGTATCATTTATCATCACTAATCATTGCTTATTGCATGGCTTCCTTGTACCCTCATCATCATTGCTCTTTGCATATGACACTTCCTTGTCATCATTGCCTTATATGCATGATTCCTTGTCCATCATCACCCCATATACCTTGTCTTCATTTTATGACAACAGTGTACTCTCTGAAGGGCTTTGCTTGTCTCTACCTGAGCCAAGCTTAACAAAAGCTCTAGCTTCCCTCTTGTCAGCCATCATCATACATTGCCATCACCATATCTTCCTCGTGGTTCAATCTGACTCAGCCTACCTGGCCACACCTCCTCCTCACCCAAGAACAAAGACAACATCTCCTAGGATCTGATTCAGATCACCCCCCAGATTTCCCAGATACTGAAGATTCAGATTCTGGTTCAGACATCGACCTATTTCAGAAAGACGAAGCTCCTGACCTCACTCCATTAACCATTCCCCAGTCACCTACTCTGGTGTCACCTACCTTGTGACCTCAAACAGGTCAAATTTTTCTAGTTCCATCCTCTGCCATATCCTTGTCATCTAAGCCCATAGAATTTAAAATCAATGCTCCAGAACCTTATGATGGTTCTGAAAAATTCCTAGATCCATGGCTTAGAAGTGTCCTGTTCTACTTAGACACTAATGAGAAGGTGTACAACACTGATAAGAAGAAAATCACCTTTGCCCTCTCATACATGATGAAAGGCCCTGCTGCCCACTGGGCAAATACTTTCTGTAAGACTTGCATCTCAGGATCCGCTGTTACTACCAGCACATGGACTGACTTCATCAAAGCCATCAAAAAGGCTTTTGAATCTACCAACTCCACACATAAGTCAATTACCTAGCTTATGAATACCTGGGTCACCAAAGACCTCAAACTTACCTCCTATATCACTCAATTCCATAATCACATCGCAATGTCAGGTATCACTGACGATAAAATCCTCATTGAATTCTTCACCAAAGGCATCCCCTCTGGTCTCATTCACAAAATGTATGATGAGACAACCTGCATTACGACCATCAAAAAATGGTATAAGAAGGTCCAAGAGTACCAAACTCTTTATGAAGAGGCCAAAGGGATCATTGAGTCTCAAAAGAAGAAATCCACTCCCACTTACAAATCATACTCATGTTCCAAAAAAGATTCAAACGCAATGGATGTCAATGTAAATGCTATCCATTACCTGCCGAAACTTACCCCAGAAGAGAGAGAACATCTCAGGAAGATTGGAGCTTGCTTTAAATGCCAACAAAAAGGCCATTCTGCTCAAGACTGTCAGGCAAAATTTGAATCTAACCCTACTCCTGCTGCCTTCTTATCTACCAGTTCCACCGTGGACAAAAAAGTCCAAAAAGAAAAGAAATCAGCTAACCTTCCAAAACTTGAGAAAGTCGAGGATGATTTCGAAGATGAACAGGACGTCCAAAAGGTTTCATTCCATCAGGATTTTTGAATGGAAGGACTGCCTCGATGCCAGTACCTTCCTCACCTAAAGTAGCTGCTGTATGAGTATCTACCTCCAACATAACGATTCCAATCCAACTCATCGTCCCCTCACACATGCTCAAAGACATCAAAATGCATATACTTATTGATAGTGGTGCACAAATGAACTATATTGATTGAGGCTTTGTCCATAAGCACCAACTTCCTACTACCCATCTCCAACATCAAATCTGAGTCCGCAATGCAGATAACTCCGTCAACTCCAAGGAACTAATAAAATTTACCATGATCCTCTTTGTCAATATTCAAGGCATCATTCAAGAGATGCTTTTCTACATCATGGACTGTGGTGATGATAACATCCTCCTGGGACTTCCCTGGCTCAAATGAGCAAACTCTGTCATAGACTGGTCTGCCTGGTTTCTTTCTCTAGATGAGTCAAAAGACGAATCCAAGGTTCTATTCATGCAATACCAGATTGCATATGAAGCAAATGAACATAAGTTTGCAAAGAAACTTCCTCCTCCGACCTGCAAGATGGTTAAACCTGAATCTACCCTGTGTTAAGCCTAGCGCTGCGACACCTTGTGTGTAACACGAGGTAGCGAGTTCTTGATACTAGGAGTAACAGACTCGAGAGAGGTTCTACCAAAGAGAGGAGCTCATGAAGAGTCACAACGTCCTTTGATGAAACTTAAGTTGAGCTAAGCAGACAATGACTGAATAGATTCAAAGTACTGAAACCATTACATGAAAATACTATAGGTTTAAATAGTGATCACCAGTTGTAGTTAGGGCCAGCCTGTCTGAAGTTGAATCAGAGAACAAGGTATGAGAGGAAGCTATGGATTAGCTAATCCACAGTAGAAGCAAAACGAATACTATGGAAGATTTGATGAGTAAGTGGAACTCCTCTGTTGATATAAGAGAATCAACAGAGGAGTTAGTGTCCAAAGATAGGAGCTCAAAGAAGGATAAGTCGTGGGCCAAGCGGTGAGATAATGATCAACCAATAAGATAAGGTATCGTGGTGAATCCCAAAGGTGACAGCAGATTGTGAGGTGATAAACAGAACGAGGGATGAGCAAAGGAAAAGAATTGTAACACCCCGACACTATTCAAATACATGGAATACAAAACCCAAGAAGCTTTCATAAACTACGCCCTCCTTGATTGAAGGATTAGATACCAACAGACCAAGATCAATTGGAATCTCCTCTCAAGCTCAATCTGTTATACCACTCACTCCAGCAATCACTACCTATCTCCAAAAGTGATTCGCAAAATTACCCATGCCATTGAACTCGCAGTTGAAGCTGAAAAGCTGAAACCAAAGAAAGAACTACTGACAGAATATCAAGAATTCACCAAAGTTTTCGCCGAACCTGACACCAGTGAACTTCCCCCATCTTGTCCTTATGACCATGAGATAAATCTCAAAGAATCCTTCATGCCAAAGATTGGCGAACTTTACCTCCTCTCTCCAAAAGAACATGAAGCAACTGAAACATTCATAGAAGAGAACCTTTGTATAGGGAAAATCTGTCCCTCCAACTCTCTGCAGACATCCCCTTTTTTCTTTGTCAAAAAGAAAGACAGAAAACTCTGCCCATGTCAAGACTATCATTACCTAAATGAACATACAGTCCGTGATGCATATCTCCTCCCTCTTATTGGTGACCTTCTCAATAAACTCAAAGGCACCAATGTCTTCACCAAGTTCGACGTTCAATGGGGGTACAACAATGTTCGTACCAAAGATGGGCACCAATGGAAAGGTGCATTCTTAACCCACAAAGGACTTTTTGAACCAATGGTCATGTTTTTCAGCATGATGAACTCCTCTGCAACCTTCCAATGCTTCATGAATGACTTGTTCAGAGATATGATAGCCAAAGGATGGCTCATCATTTACATGGACGACCTCCTCATTTTCTCCAATAATGAAGAAGTTCACACTGAATGTACCTGCTATGTCTTGCAACAAATGCAAGAACTTAATCTCCACCTTTACCTTGAAAAATGCAACTTCACTACCAAGGAAGTTGATTACCTTGGCATGATCATCAATGAACAAGGACTCAAAATGGGCTCTGTCAAACTCGAAGGTATTGCCAAATGGCCGGTATCCTCCTCCATCAAAGAAGTCTAGTCATTCCTCAGATTTGCAAATTTTTATAGGTGATTCATTCAAAATTATTCTGAAGTCGCTCACCCACTCATCAATCTAACCAAGAAATCTCAATCCTGGAATTGGTCAAATAACTGTCAAGTAGTATTTGAAACACTCAAAACCATGTTCCTCTCAAAATCTGTCCTCCATTTTCCTGACCTTGCAAAACCATTCACTATCGTCACTAATGCATCAAAATTTGCATTGGAAGGCATCCTCCTTCAAACTGATTCTAACAGCAAATGGCACCCCTGCTCTTACCTCTCACAATCGTTTTCCCCAGCAGAAAGAAACTATGACATTTATGATCGAGAACTCCTAGCTATTCTTCATGCTCTAAAAGCATGGAGACATTATCTCATTGGCTCTGTCGATCCCATTCAAGTATTTATGGATCACAAAAACCTTACTTATTTTTGCCAACTGTAGACCCTTAACCAACAACAAGCAAGATGGTTGCTTGATATCTCAGATTACAACTTAAAACTTATTCACGTTCCTGACACTGCCCTCTCTGGTCCTGATGCATTATCTCAATGAATTGATCATCTCCCGAAGGACACATCAGACAATGAAGAAACCACACTCCTTCCTCCGTCCATGTTTGTACAAACAGCCAGTTCAACCCTTCACTCCATTATTGCAGAACGATCTAGCAATGACTCACTCGTTATCACTGTCCTCCAAGCTCTTGACAACAAAATTCCACCTCCATTCTGTTCTCACCTCTCAGACTGGCAAAATTGTGATGGTGTAATCACCTATCAAGGTCACACTTATGTTCCTCCTAAAGACAATCTTCATCACAAGATCATCTCATCTTGTCATGATGACCCTACCACTGGACACTCCAGTGTACTTAAAATCCAACAACTTGTATCATGTGAATACTGGTGGCCTAGTCTAGCTCACTATGTCCAAAAATATATTGAAGGCTATGCAATTTGCTAGCAAAATAAAGTCAATATGCACCCCACAGTTCCACCTCTTACCCCAATCAAATCCCATGCCACCCATCCCTTTCAACAAATTTCATGTGATTTAATCACTGATCTCCCACTTTCATAAGGTTTCGATATGCTCTTGATCATTGTAGATCATGGGCTTACTAAGGGGGTAATTCTATACCCTACAAAGAAATTCATTACTGCCGAAGGGGTAGCAGACCTCTTCTTTCATAAAGTATACCTCCAATTTGACCTCTATGAGAAAATCATTAGTGACAGAGGACCACAATTCATGTCAAAATTTGCTCTAGAACTTGGATGCCTCCTTGGCTATGACCTTGCCCTCTTGATCATGTATCACCCCCAGACTGATGGTGAAATAGAACATGTCAACCAAGAAGTGGAAACATACCTCCACATCTACTGTGGCAATAATCCCACGTCCTGGTCTGAATTCATTTCCCATGCCAAATTCACACACAATCATCGCCCTCATTCTGTCACTTCGAAATCTCTGTTCTATCTCATGCTTGGTTATGAATCGAAAGCCATTCTCTCAGTTTTCTCTGAATTTTCCATTCCCACAGTCATTGATTGACTTAAAACCCTAGAAGCTATCCGGTCTGAAGCCCTTGCAGCACATGAACTCACCTGCCAAGTCATGGCATCATGCTCTTGCCGCAATTATACCCCCTTTAAGAAAGGTGATAAGGTCTGGCTTGAAGCCAGAAACCTGAAATGTTCTATCATCAATCCAAAATTTGCTCTGAAATGAGAAGGTCCCTTTACCGTTACCTCGGTTCTATCTCCACTGTCATTTAAACACTGCCTTCCCTCGATGTGGAAAATCCACAACATGTTCCATGCTTCTTTGTTATTGCTCTATTGTGAAAATAGCATCCATGGTCCAAACTTTCCAAAACCTCTACCTGACCTTATCAGCAGAGAAGAAGAATACGAGATCCAATGGATATTAAAACATCGAGGTCCACTCTCGAACTGCTATTATCTTATTCAGTGGAAAGGCTATGAACTAGAAGATGACTCATGGGTTCCTGAAAAAGATTTATCCCATGGACGGACCCTCCTCAATGACTATAAAAAACGTCACCCCTCTATTCACTCCCTTAACCTCAAACACATTTCAGTCTCATCCATCATGCCTTGTATTCCCACTTCTGAACTCCCTGTCTCTCCCTTTGCCCATACTTTCCATCGTTTCTCCCCCACTCACGAGAATGCACTTGCTTGTGCCCTCAATGACCCTTCCCTCACTACTACCTTAGACTACTGCATTTATCCTGATTCCCCCCTCGGTCTTCTCTATGCCACATATGGCACACACCAAACCCTCTCTACTGCTATCACCCACCTTGAAAGGTTCCCTTTCTCTCCAGACCTTGACCCCATATTACTTCTACTTTGCAAATTGCATTCCCAAGTCGATCAAAAAATTCTTGCCACCACTCACCAACTTGAGATGATCAAAGTAGGTGAAAAAGTCCACTCCCTACTTGCTGAATATGGTGACACCCTTCCTCCAACTCCTTCCAAGGAGAAGCAACTCCAGACCCTCGCTCGCCTCATTCACACTCAAAATGATGCCCCCCTTATTTATGGAGACCCTAACTTTTACCATGTCTGCCATGGATGCCACTGTATCAGCCACAAGAAAGCTGACTGTCACCGCACCAAATGTCGCGTCTGTAAGAAGTTTGTGGCAGGCCACATTGAGTGGAAATGCCCCATCAAATCTTGCTCCCCCATCTATTCATCTCCTTCATTATCCAACTCCAATCCTGCACTTTCTATTCATCTCCCATCTCCTCCTACTCCTAAACTGTGGAGTCCTGCACATAGTGACCCCGATTCAGAGTTTTTTCCAAGTAATCTTTCCACCACTGATCCCATCATACCCATAGAGGTTCTTCAACCTCAATCACCATCCATCCATTCCCTTGACCTAACAGATGCTGCTACATGCAAACGGAACCCAGAATTTGAACGTATCACATATGAAGCTGAAGAAAGGGTGGAACTAGCAGCTCGCGACCATCAAGTATGCAGGTTTGATGACTATGGGTTAATTGATGAAAGGAATGAATTGGGTTTAGAAGACTACTCAGCTAATGAAGACATGTCCAACATAGAAGCTTGTTGTCGCACCATGCTTGGTGCAGGTATATCTTCCGAACACCTCTCAAACTCCAAAGTTCCTAGCTGGGACAAAATTGACATTTTGGTACATGGCAGTGAATTTTGAAGAACAGGTTGTTCTTCGGACTTAGTAAGGGGGTAATATTACAACTTATCCTAGACTTCCTCTATTGTGTGTATTCTTTTTCCCTTTTCCATTTTACCCTTTGATTATCTAAGCACATGCATACCTTCCTGGTTGCATGAGTACCTTCACAGTCTTGGAACTCTTCTTTCTCATTCCATGACTTTCCATCTGATCATGTGATCTGCTTACTCAGCAGATCACTTTTCACTATATAACCATTGACCGTTTCACTATTATTCCCTAAGCTAGAGCTTCCATCAGAGTACTTTCACTTGTACTTCAGTAGCTTGTCCCTAATCTAGCTCCTCTCTGTTTCATCTTCTGTATGTCTTCGTTCTCTACATTGATTGGACATTCCCTGAATGTCTGGGCTACCTTCGTGATAGTATCATTTATCATCACTAAGTTGTTGCTTATCACACGGCTTCCTCATACCCTCATCATCATTGCTCTTTGTGCATGACACTTCCTTGTCATCATTGCCTTATGTGCATGATTCCTTGTCCATTGTCACCCCATATACCTTGTCTTTGTTTTACGATGACAGCATACTCTCTGAAGGGCTTTGCTTGTCTCTATCCAAGCCAAGCTTAACAGATTGGCTAACCCTCACCCAATTCTCATATAACTCTAAATGTAATGCTTCCACTAAAAAGACACCCTTTGAAGTCACATGTTCATATCATCCAAGAATGGGATTTGAACAAGGGTCATCTAAAGCCCCTGCCACAGAAACATTTATACAGCAAATGAAAATGGTACTGCAAGAAGCTTACAATAATATATTAAAAGCACAAGAATAGATGAAGGCGAATGCTAATAAACATAGATCATCCACATTAGACTATGCCATTAGAGATAAAGTTTGGCTCTCCATGGAAAACCTTCACTTGATACAAGCATATAAGAAACTTTCCAAAAGATGGCTAGGGCCTTATGAAATTATTGAGTTAATGGGACCTAATGCAGTTAAGCTGTGCTTATCTTGCTTGATGAAAATCCACCCCATTGTTAACATATTCCGGGTTAAACCTTATAAAGAAAGAATGGATGGACAAGAACCATATCAACTGGGACCTGTGCAAGTTATGAAAGATAGAGACAATGAATGGAAAGTGGACTACATTGTAGATTCCTGACTCAAAGGTCGACATCTGGAATATTTAATTCACTGGAAAGGTTACGATGACATAGAACAAACTTAGGAGCCAAGAGCCAATCTAACACATGTGCAAGACACTGTAAAAGAATTCCATTGTTTACATCTGATGGCTCCATATGTCATCAATATAGACAAAAACCTATTCTCTAAATTATTTGAAAAATATGAGAATCAAACCAACTTAACACGCCCTGCTGAAATACCTTTCAATCATCTGAAATGCGATACATAAGAAGGGGATAGTGTTACAAATGCTCTTTTGCAATATTGTAACTTATTCAAACTTCAATTAAAGCTCCTCTGCAATGAGGTTAAACTAGCCACTCAAGTCTAATGCTTGTCATTAGGCTTGCAGTCAAAATCAATTATTCTAAAGTTATGACATCATGACACCCTTATCCTTTTACATCCGCTAAGTCTGAACATACCTACCCTAAACTCTGCTCATATTTCATGACTTCATGATAGCATGGTGCTTGACACCCTGTGCTTCATGACATTACACATTTGGACTTATTAAACTTTGTTGGACAGAACTTAACTTTATTTGTATGCTTCCATTTCTATATCTCATGCATTTCATTACCACTACCCCTTTACTCTATGGCTATGCTTTATGCTTCTCTTCCATTTGATATGCCACTCTTCCCTCATTGTTTTAATCTCTGCCTCATAGCCTTATGGCTGTTCATGACTCTATTTGGATAATGGACCAAATACATACAAACATGTAGTAGAGTATATAAGGATCTGAATTGATGACCAAGGGATCCTCAGTCAGATCCTCTTGGATATTCCCCTATTTCTCATCTGTCTCTAAGTCTACACTTCCTAGTGGTAACCTGAAAGCTCTAGTAGCAATTAGGGTTGTTTCAGGACCAGACTAGTGTCCTCTAGAGCTGGGGGTATCTCTTATATACTATTCTACAGTTTGTACAAGTGTATGCTACATTTAAGATATGCTATGCTAGAGTACTGAATATATACTTCATGTTATATATATATAGGCTATGTTTACAATATATACTTAGTAGGAATGTTTCTAGGCTAGTTCTAGGTTTGTAAGTTGTGTGTAATGAAAGGTGGTGGTCTAAGGTGTGTTACACATGTGTAGGGTGTAGGGTTACCTGTATAGTGTGGATGTAACAAGGCATTGCATGAGATATATCTATACAAGAGTACATGGTTATGAATGTGATGTAGAGTGGCAGAGATCCATAATTTGGTTGAGCCCTTTGTATAGCATATGGTCAGGGGCACCTACTATACAGCCACTATGCTTAGCAGTTCATAGATTGCAAGTTTTGTCCACATACTTTGCAAAACTAAGTAGATAGCCTTCAAGGATGTCTTTTTAGGAATCTTGCCATATACTTTCAAGAACTTAATATTATGGCTTTAAATTGTTATGGAAAACTGAACATCTCAAACTATTGTTTGGTGTAATCATTTGATGCTTATGTAAGCTCAAGTTTTGAAGTATATATGATCAAAATATGCTCTAAAGATATTTTATGCTATAATAAAGGTATTTTAAGTGTTTTATTAGGAGTTCCAGTTCTCTGTAGTATGTGGTGGTGATTTTAGATAGTTAGGGGTGCTGAGTACTATATAGCCATCAAGAGTATTAGGGGCACATAGGTAGATCTTGAGTATTAGTGTTCATCTGTGATCTATGGACATTATATTCATCATTGACTGATTGAGAGTGGTTCTGCATAGTCATAAGGCTTAGAATGGTCCATTAGGATGCATAACACTTGATCAGTGGCCAGTATTAAGTTTGTGTAGAAAGTTGGATTACTTGTACTTCATACAGATCAAACATAGCTTCATTGAATCTATAATCATTTCCTTCTCCACTGTTCATGAAATGTCAGCAATGTATCCTTTCAGGTAAACTTATGAGTGACTCACTAGTGATCTACTGAATAGTCTACTCTGCCTATGATGCAATCCATCAATGTGAGTCAGTTCCAGACAGTGTCATGACTTAGAGAGTCAATCATTGTATATATAAACTCATCCCACTTCATGAATTCCACATGGAAGGCATTGCCACCTTCAAACTCATCAACCATTAGAAATAGCCACAGCTATAATGTGACCTTAGTCATCCATTTTCAAATGTTCTCTGAGTGTACTTACCCATTCTGTAACAAGAACCTTTACATCTTTCTTATTTTTGCTGATTTTTTGCATGAGTCCAGTTAGGTGCTTGATGTTGTTGTACTGGTCCACCATTATGTTATGCTTTGTCCATCTGAGGTTCCCTTCTGCTTCAGTTCTTTTCAGCTTTCTGGTCAGATCTGGAATGTACAAAATTTGAAGCTGTTGTTCCTTTGATATGATGACTGGATATCAATTGTGGGTACTTCTGGACAGGAATCTAGAGATTGCAGAAATAGTGAAGTTTAGCACTAACAATGATGGTGCCCATGTTGATGTCATGGGTTGCCTCTCTAGGTGGTGAGATGAACTGGATTCCATTGATGAGCTCCTAGACATCTTATTATTGCCATGACTGTGTGTGGAATGGGAGGCTGAGGGAGTCTGGTTGAGGTATATCTGCATCACATCATCTAGGTCTATGTCCATATCATGAGCATCTCCAACTGCAACTGAAACAACCCTAAACCCCTGAGGCGTAGCCGTCAAGAGGCAATAGTAGTTGCCCAAGAGAAGTGTCTTGTTACTCTTGTGGTATCCTTTACCAAGGGCTTGACTTGACTAGCT
>JBBPTP010000410.1:0-19865 GCA_038094195.1 Pulveroboletus aff. carminiporus | reverse complement strand
GAATAAGTGATATGTGATGATAAGATAAAACTTAAGAGTGTCCGTATTCTTAGTCCTTAGTCCATATCCGTAGTGCTTGTAGCTTTTGTAATCGTAATGCACTATAGCGTAGAGTGCACCTGTAACATCAACGTTGATGGAACTCAAAATAATGCAGGAGACATTACGCACTGCACGGAAATAATAATCGAATATCAGGGACACCATGAGAAAGCCATGGCGGAAATAACAGATCTCAGATCTAATCAATTGATCCTGGGATACTCATGGCTGAAACGCCACAACCCTGAAATCGATTGGGAAAAAGGGTCCGTCAAAATGACCCGATGCCCACGCAGTTGCAAGATGCTGCAAGAAGTTCCCACGTGGATTTTAAAAGAAGAACAAGAAGAACAGGATATTGCATGGAATGCATATCATCTCCGAGCAGCGCTCGAGAAACCTGTTGAAAAGAAAGAAAAGACGTTCGAGGAAATGGTTCCCAAGTGTTATCACAAGTATCACATGGTGTTTGATAAACACGATTCGGAAAGAATGCCGTTGCATAAGCCATGGAACCATGGAATTGATCTCAAAGATTCGTTCAAGCCTAAGAAGGGCTGGATCATTCCACTTTCCATAAAAGAACAAGAAGAAGTAACGGCGTTTATTGACGACCAATTAAAGAAGGGATATATTCGTCCTTCCAAGTCACTGCAGACCTCACCGGTGTTCTTTGTTCCAAAGAAGGATGGAAAGAAGCATATGGTTCAGGATTACCGATACCTGAATGAGCACACGGTAAAGAACAATTATCCGTTGCCGCTAATTTCCCAATTGGTTGAGAAGCTCAAAGGAGCAAAATTATTTACTAAAATGGATCTACGATGGGGATACAACAACATTTGGATCAAAGAAGGAGACGAATGGAAAGCTGCTTTTGTATGCTTCCGTGGAGCATATGAACCCCTCGTGATGTACTTCGGGCTATGCAATTCGCCGGCCACTTTCCAAGCGATGATGAATGAAATCTTCGCCAATATGGAAGATGTTGTGGTCGTATACATCGACGATCTATTAATATTTACGAAAACGGATGATGAAGAAGAACATGCCAAGTTGGTAAACGAAGTTCTTCGCAGGTTGCAGGAAAACGACCTGTTTGTGAAACCCGAGAAGTGTTCCTTCCATGTTAAAGAAGTGGAATTCCTAGGCATGAAAGTTTCCGCCGATGGAATTAAAATGGAACAAGATAAAGTTCAAGCCATTCTGGAATGGCCTACACCCAAGAATGTCTGAGGCGTAAGAAGTTTCCTCAGACTAGCAAACTTCTATAGAAGGTTCATTGAAGGTTATGCACAAGTTGCACGCCCACTCAATGACCTAACAAAGAAAGACACTCCTTTTACGTGGACAGAAAAACAACAAACAGCATTTGATATGCTAAAGAAAAAGTTTACAACTGCTCCGATTCTAGCTTATCCAGATGATGAATCGGAGTTCCGCCTTGAAACCGATGCCTCAGATTACGCCACGGGGGCAGTTCTGTCGGTTAAGAAAGGAGAAAGATGGCATCCCACTGCCTTTGCTTCACACAGTATGAAACCAGAAGAGCACAATTACCCAATTGCTGACAAAGAAATGCTCTCGGTAATTAAAGCATTGGAAATGTGGAGACACCACTTGGAAGGATCCCGTTACCCATTTGAAATATGGAACGATCACGCAAACCTGCAGTGGTTCATGAAACAGCAGGATTTAAATCGACGACAAGCGAGATGGGCACAATACCTGTCACGCTTTAATTATAAATGGGTACATAAACCAGGGACATCCATGGGTAAACCAGATGCCTTATCAAGAAGAGAGGATCACAGGGCAGGAATGGAAGACGACAACAAACAAGTATTAGTTATTCCGCCTAGCTCCATTAAGACGACGGAAATTGAAGATCCAGGAGATCTTCTAAGAACAGAAGTCACGAAAGCTACCTCGTTGATTAAGGAATCCAAGGCACATGATCTATGCCGAAAGTATGGCATATGCCGAGAAGAAAACGGCACTCTCTACGATAAAGAAGACCAGTTATACGTTCCGGCCAAAAACAAATACATCGCCAAGGATCTCCGTCTAGAGATCATTAGACTACATCATGACACACCGGTTGCAGGGCATCCGGGTGCTGAAAAGACACAGGAACTAATCGAAAGATCGTATTGGTGGCCTGGTCTATCCACATTCGTTAAGGATTACGTTTCAAGGTGCGATAGATGCGCACGATTCAAAGGAACGAATAAGGCTCCATCGGGAAAACTCCAACCCTTAGACACACCACATATGCCGTGGGTGGATGTCTCCGCAGATTTCGTAACCGACCTTCCCCTTTCCGATGGACACGACTCTATACTGGTGGTCGTGGATAGATTCTCAAAAGAAGTAGAATTCATCCCTTGTTCAAAAACCATCTCAAGTTTAGAAACGGCTAAATTATATCTGTTTCACGTATGGAAGGATCATGGCCTTCCCAGAACAATCGTTTCGGATCACGGACCGCAATTTGCCGCGCAGGTTATGAAAGACTTATGTAAACGTCTGGGCATCACCCCGAAGCTATCCACCGCCTTTCACCCTCAAACGGATGGCCAGACAGAACGAATCAATCGGGAGATGCAGAGCTATCTCTGTATATTCACAACGGAACACCCCGAGAATTGGGCAGAATGGTTGCCCCTGGCACAATTCTCTTATAATATTAAGAAACAATCGACGACGAAGATAAGTCCCTTCGAAGTCACATGCTCTTATCTACCAAGGATGGGATTTGAGCAACGGAAGACGAAAGCCCCAGCGGCTGAAGCGATGGCAGAAAGAATGGAGAAAATATTAGAAAACACACATAAAAATATAGAAGAAGCAAAAGAAAAGATGAAAACCCAAGCGGATAAGCACCGATCCGAAGCACCGGAGTATAAAATAGGAGATAAAGTTTGGCTCAGCACAGAGCATCTCCGACTCCCACGAGCATCACGTAAACTTCAAGAGAAGTGGATCGGTCCCTATGATGTCATTGCACAGAGGGGTCCTAATGCATGCGAACTCCGCTTGCCTAAAACAATGAAAATACACCCTGTCATAAACATATCTCGCCTAAAGCCATATAAGGAAAGGCTGCAGGGACAGGAAGCACCGATGGCAGGTCCATCACACGTCATAGAAGATTGTGATGAAGAATACGAGGTTGACTACCTCATTGAATCCAGAATGAAGGGACAAAGGTTGGAATACCTAGTCCATTGGCGCGGATGGTCTGAAGATGACCATACCTGGGAGCCGGAAGGCAACCTAAAGAACGCCCAACAAGCAATAAAAGAATTTCATAAAAAATACCCCAACGCTCCTCGAAAGTTGAGGATGTTGGCAGTCGAATTTATTCGATTATTCAAGTACTGTGGAAAACCTATTCCGGAGGGGACCACACAATCCTTTAATCGCCTGGAATGTGATTTATAGAAGGGGGGTAGTGTTACAAACGCTGCCTAATGCAATACCTCGTCCTTCGGGACTTAACACTTTCATGAACGTACAAAGGACTAAGCTCGCTGACTAAGCAGCTTACTAAGCACACTTGTTATTTTCAACCAAGTCAAGTCACGTATCAAGGGTACAAACCCTTGACCCACCTTCGTTAAATGTCACGATTCTTTTTCATTTCCGTCTAGAAGTCCCTTGACTTCTATTCTCACGATCATAACGGACAACGTGTCCATCATGCTTCTCAACTTCCATTCTGCCACACCACAAGGGTGCCTCATGTTATTAATTACCGCTCACGCCACAAACCTATGCACGGATATGTTCCGAGTCACAAGGACTCGTCATGCACAGCCTTGAATACCTCTTATGGATATATGTTTCCTAAATGGACTATTTACTTAGTCAAATATGTACAAATAGATACACACACCCATGTAGTATATAAGACCGGGACTTTGACGCAAAAGTCTCCAATCAAGTTCTCTTCTGACATCCATCACTACAAGTGAGGGATTCCTTGATTCGACCCATATATTCTTTTACTCTTTTGATTCCAACTTGCACAATCCTGTATAGGGTTGTTTGTTAGCTCATAGTTGTTTCAGGAAACACAAGTGGAGTGATAATAGTCTTATTGTTAATAGAGGAAACTTGGTTAGAGTCTTCTGGTTCTACATGGGGCATATATTTACTCTATCTATGTTTGTATCTATAGACATCTTATCTAGAGATATTCTGTGTAGTCCATGAAGTTACAATGTGTATCTAATAAGTAAGAATGGAAGAGAAGCATGAACATACACCTAAGGTGTCTATCTAATGTGAATGAGAAGCATAGATGTGATGGAATGGAAGACATAGTCTGATGTCTCAAGTATCAGGTGTGATTTGTCTATGATTGTGACTCATAAAGATAGAGGTCATGATGATTGTGAAGTGTGACTCTATCAAAGAGTGATGTCATGAAGTCATGGATAAGTAAAGTTGTGAAATGTGACCATGTGTACATGTGAAGATGTGATAATGTGAAAATAAAGAGTAATCAGTAAAATCAGTACTAATAAGATAAAACTTAGAAAAATGATTATTCATATTTATAGTGCTTGTAGCTTCAGTAATGCACTATAGTGTAGAGTGCACTTGTAACAGACTTGACCCTCCCAGCCACATCTCCTTCTTGTCCAAGAACAAAGATGACATCTCCAAGAATCTGACTCAGATCATCTCCCTGAATATCCTGATATAGAGGAAGACATCTCTGACTCCAAAGATGTCAATCTCTTTCAAGAGGACAACATTCCTGACATCATCCTGTTAAACATTCCTCATTTGCCAACACTGACATCATCCACCTCACGATGTAGGAGCTTGATGCTCCCTATGTTTGTAGCATCAGTTTTTCCCACTTTCAGGTTACTCTGAATTCACTTGTGTCCATCATGCAAGCATCCATCATGTCCCATGTTCATTGAAGGCTGATCCATCTCTATTCATACATGTCTAGTCCTATCTATATCTGGACTAACTATCTGGTTATACTATCTGCTCTACTTAGTATTCAACTTATCTCAGGACTAGCAATTGAGATGGTTAGTACCTTACCATATGTTTTCTTGTGTCCTGGTGTTGCAACACTTATTTCTATCATTTCTATCTCACCTGTCAATACTTTGACATTGACATATGTTTCACCTTTTTCTGACAGTCCTGGGAAATACTCAGACTATAAATCTCTGTACTGTTATGATTCTTTACCTACATCACCATCTGTTGCTTCTTTGCTTTTCATTACAGACAATCTACCTTGGTATCATCATATGTACATAGCTAGGTACATTTCTTTGTTATCCTATCTCCTTTTGCACTCACTGTCATTTCCCTCTAAGACTGATTCTCCTCCTTCTTCTTCTCCAGATGGTCAGAGTCATGTATCTGTTCATGTGCAATGTCATTGGACACTCACTCCCAAATTTAGTTCTCTTTATACCAGATTCATAATCTCTATCTAGTCATCACATTCCATCATATTCCATTCCCTTCCATTAGTTGCTTAGGTCAGCTACATCAGTGATCACTACTTAAGATGAGTAGTTTGTACATTCTAATTCTACATTCTTGACCTTCTGCAATCTATCTGGTTGCCTCTCTGCTCAGTCTGCATCCTCTTGTCTGTAATCTTGTCGAAATCCAAGCTGTCTCCTTAACAGGCTTGCTCTAGTCTTAGCTTGAACCTCTGCTAGCATGTCATGCTAGTTGTTCTAGTCTTGTATGTTGCCTTGACATTGTTACAATTTCTTTCCTTACTGCATTCCTCGTCCTTATTACCTACCAACATTCTACTATTCTCTTTGGTATTGTCCATCATACTTGGTCCCATTTTCTGTTATTCATTTCACCCTTAAAACTGTGATTAGTTCTTTTATAAAGCTCTTGTCTGGATGCTAACTCCTCCATTGATTCTCTCATATCAATATTGTAGTTCCTGCTTAGTCATTTATCTTCCATATCATTCTACTGTAGATTGACTAATCTGCAGCTCTCTCTTCCTTTTATATCAATCATTAGGCTAGCCCTGTAGTTAAACAGTGATCACTATTTAAGACACTGACTAGATGTCATATAAACCTTTTCCTCACTTTGAATCTATTTCATCTTTGCTGCCTAGCATAGTCCAAGTTTTACTAGAGGATGTTGTGACTCTTCATAAGCTCCTTCCTTTAGTAGAATCTCTTTTGAGTTCAGTAGTTACTGTACTTCTAGTATCAAGAACTCACTGCCTCATGTTTCACATCCAGCATCGTAGCACTAGGTCTAACAAAAGATTTGAAGTCACACTCATCCCTCCTTTCACTGGAGTAGGACCACCCCCTCATCACCATAGCACCCAGTACCCTCAGACCACCTCTCAGTGAAGAGGAAGATCAATCAGAAATCCAGTTACCACTTAGTTGATGAATTACTTTGTTGTTACAATCTTTTTCCTCTCTTCCGCTATCGCTATTATCTCCTTCTCACATCCTACCGTCCTATTGGGAATAATCCGCAATACGTTTACATATTTCCTTTTGATAATATCTCCTCTTTGCTCGTGTCTTATTTCTTTATGACTTAGCTCTAAGAGGTGAGTACTTGGTTACTTCTACTTTTGAACAATCACTCCTCAGTCGATTCTCTCACATCGACTTCATAGTTCCATACTTAGTCATCTTGTTCCTTTATCTTCTTCATGTTTCTACTGTGCATTTGATAATCTGCAGTCTCTCTTTTATTTCTAACTCAGCCAGGCTGGCCCTAGAGTAAATCGCCTATCACTATTTAAACCATAGGATAGCGCCATGTAACGTTTCTCTACTTTGAATCTATTCTGTACTTCTTGCCTAGCATAATCTAAGTTTTTATCAAAGGACGTTGTGACTCTTCATGAGCTCCTCCCTTTGATAGAACCTCCCTTGAGTCAAATGTTATGCTTAACATCAAGAACTCTCCACTTTATGTTTCACACAAAGTGTAGTAGTGTTAGGCTTAACACTTTGTCATCTCAGTCAATCAATCCAGTTTTATTCTCTAGAATCAGATGTACCTACCAACCAGATATATATCCAGTAACCCAATCCATATCCAGTCATAGCTCCCCCATAATTCTAGCACCCCAACCCTTGCCCCAGATTGCTGCATTCAGATCACCCAGTTCCATTTTTACTAGCCCTCCACCTAGCCCTTCATCACCTAGCCCACAACCCAGTCCCCTATCTAGTCTTCTATTGATCACTATGTCTACCACCCAATCAGAAGTTAAAGCTGCACTCCCAGCAGACTTTTCTAGTGAATCTGATGAATCCATCTGATGGATCAAGGTGATGAATATCTATTTTGCTGTCAACAAGTCAATCTACTCTGATGATGCCACCAAGATCTTGGCCTGCCTTAACAAGATGAGCAAAAGCAGAGGAATTCAGTTCTCCAAAATGTGGTATGATAAGATGGGAGATGCTTTCATTGATGCCACAAAAAAGACCTTTGATGCAGTTGCCAAAGACTTTCAGTCCATGTTCTTTCCATTTGACTCTAAAGCTAAAGCTTAAATGGAACTCCACCACCTCATTCAAACCAAGACCTCAAAGGATGATGGTTTTCAGAAATACATCACTGAGTTTCAAGCTCTGGCAGCTAAGATCAGAGTAACTGAGGACAACGCCCTCATTGACAACTTCTCTATGGGCTTAGATCAGAAACTGGCCATCATGATCCTTGGCACTGAAAAACCTGCTGTTATAATCCAGGACTGGATTGAAAAAGTGAAAACCTACCATCAACAGCTCATGAAAATTAAAGACCTCAAGAAAGAGGTCTGTTACTTGACCAGTCCCTCCTCCTCATCTACTTATATTCGAGATCCAAATGCCATGGACATTGATGCCATCAGGCTTAAGAAGCTCACCTCCACTAAAAGAGCTTGTTGCATCAGAGAGAACCAATGCTTCAAGTGTTGAAAGGTTGGACACTCTGCCCTGAACTGTAGGATCATCTTTCCTTCCAAACCTCTGATGATCTAAGTCCAAGTAACCTTGACCACCCTGACCACACCTCCTCTAGCTATTGCTACCACTGAAACAACCCCATCCTCATCCAAGTTCACTAATCTCCTTGACTTGTACCTCCAGTCTCTTAAAGGAAAAGGGAAAGACCCAAAGCAGATCTTACAAATGCTGCAGATTTGTTTTGATAAAGAAACTAAAGTTGTCCCTTCAGATTTTTGAATGGAGAAGGATGTCTAACATCTCCTTCTCATAGTCTAAATCATGTATTCATAGCTATGACAAATGAATGAACCTTGCAAATCTCTGTCAAACTACATACTGGAAAAGAAATCATTGAGACTATTGCCCTCATCAACTCTGGGGCGACTGGAAACTTCATTGATACTAGCCTTGTCAGATGACACTGATTTCCCTGAATTCCCTTGAAACAATCTCTTGCAGCTCTCAACATTGATGAAATAAAGAATCAAGGAGAAATTATTAGACACAAAGCCTGAATGGACTTAACCATTGATAACCATAAAGAACAAATTGGACTGATGGTCATCCAACTTAAGACCTTACAGATTATCCTGGAAATGCCCTGGCTGAAGAAATGGAATCCAAAGATTGATTGGGCTCAAGAACAAGTTATGGTAGAAAGGAATGATGAAGAAGATATCCAGAATATCGACCTTTCTGACTCTCCCTGGGATGTTGTGTCTCTTTGTGAGTACCTCCCTAGAGAAGAGCTGGGATGGATCAACATCAGCAAGATCACCTTGTTTATGGAGCTTGAACAACAAAAGGAAAAGACCCAGATGATTCTACTAACTTGATGTGAAGACTTTAAGGATGTCTTTGCTGAACAAACCTTCAACCAACTCTCAGATCATTGCCTCTATTATCATGTTGTTAATCTTAAACCATCTTTCATCCTGAAAATAGGCAAGACTTACTATCTTAACCTGAAGGAATGAGAGGCCTGTAAAGATTTTATCACTGAACATCTAAAGTCTGGATGGATTGTATCATCAACCTCTCTTCAAGTGGCACCATTCTTTTTCGTCCCAAAGAAGGATGGATCCTTATGGCCTTATCAGAACTATTGGTATCTCAATGCCCACACTATTCATAATGTCTACCCCCTTCCTCTTATCTCAGAACTTATCAACAACATGAAGGATGTAAATATCTTCACCAAGTTTGACATCAGATGGAGATATAACAATATTTGCATTCAAGAAGAAGACCAATGGAAAATGGCCTTCATCACTCCTTTTGGTTTATTCGAATCCACAGTACTTTTCTTTGATTATAGCAATGCCCCCCCTACTTTCCAAATGTTTATGAATCACATCTTTGCAGATATGATAGCAGAGCAATGGCTTAAGATCTACATGGACAACATGGATATTTGCACCAAGGACAACTTAGGTTTGCATCATGAGAGAACTTGATAAGTTCTCCAATGACTATAAGAACATAAACTATCTCTAAAGTTGACTAAATGCACCTTCAACACTTCACAAATCAACTTCCTTGGCATCATCATAGGCAATGGCCTGGCAAAAATGAATCCAGTCAAACTTTCAGCCATTAGCTCATAGAAACCTTCAACCATCATCAGAGGAGTTCAGTCATTCATGGAATTTGCCAATTTCTACCAAAAGTTCATCCCCAACTTCTCTAATGTTGTTGCTCTGCTAAACCTACTCACCTGAAAAAATCAACCCTGGGATTGGATCCAACTACAACAGGATGCCTTTGATACCTTGATTGGGATTTTTTTGTCTACTCCCGTTCTATACATCTCCAACTTTGCCAAACCTTTCACCATCATGACCAATGCCTCTTTGATTGCTGCTGGAGCTGTATTAATGCAAGCCAATGTCAATGGAGACCTCCTGTTACAATCTTATTTCTCTCTCCTTCAATATTACTTTTCTGCTTCACACAAACTACCGCCCTCTTAGGTATAGTTCATGTCACCTACGACTACTTCTTACTGATAGTATCTGCCCATCCTCACCTTATCCTTCTATGATCAGTTCCCAAGGTTTGTCTCTTATTCCTTCATAAATGAACAATCACACCTCGGTCAATTCTCTCGTATTGACCTCGTAGTTCCATCCTTAATCATTCAGTTCTTCAACCTTCTTCGTGTTTCTATTACACATTAGATAATGTGCAGTTCCCTTTCTATTTCTAACTCAATTGGGCTAGCCCTAGAGTAAATTGCCTATCACTACTTAAACCCTGTGATAGCACCATGTAATAGTTCCTCACTCTGAATCTATTCTGTACTTTTCGCCTAGCACAATCTAAGTTTTTATCAAAGGATGTTGTGACTCTTCATGAGCTCCTCCCTTTGGTAGAACCTCCCTCGAATCGAACATTTAGCTTAACATCAACAACTCTCCACTTCGTGTTCCACACAAAGTGTAGTAGCGTTAGGCTTAACACCTCCATCCTTGTTTCTACTTCTCTAAGATGTTCATCCCAGCTGAACAAAACTATGACATCTATAATCATGAGCTGCTTGTAGTTATTCTTGCCCTCACTGAGTGGAAACACTAAAAATTATCCCATCATCAAGCTAGGTGGGGTCTGTTCCTCCAGAACTTCAACTCTGAAAGGTGATTCAAACAAGATGTCAGTCTCTTTGTGAGTATCACCTTGAATGAACCATCTTCGACAATACTGGGAACACTATGTCTACCCACTCTTCATCATCACCATTCTTCTCACCATCCTCTTCTCTCATCACCTCTCATATTTGAACACTCTCAGTAAAATCATTGCTGCTGCCAATCAACCATACCCTTACCCTACTGGCTACTGTCCTATCTGATTCTTTGCTCTTGTTTCTAATAGAAAATCTTTCTCTATTCCAGAAGGATGTTATGTTCCAAGAGCTCATTTGCTTATTTCATGACTTAAGTAGAGTACAATGCTTTCATCAGCAAACTACTCCAAACAACTTGCCTCCATTATATGGAGCACCAATGCATTTCTTACTTAGTAGTCTTCCTCAATGGATGCTAACTCTTTTGTACTCTCACAGTTTCCCCTCCTTTGTTGAACAGATCCCTGGAAAACAGTCATATCTCATGTTTCTTCCAATCTTCCTTTCTATGAAACCAAAGGAAAGGGAATGTTATCTGTCTGCCATCGCCCCCATCTCTCCTATTCCCATCTTGGTACCTTCTCCTTTGCATACTCCACAACCTGCTCCCAAATCTAGACCTGACCTTCTCAAGCGACTAGCTTCTCCACCACCATCACCTTTCATTACCATGACAAGTTCTTTGGATGAATCCGAAGCCACTGCCATAGATGAGGAAGAACCTCCAGTAAATAGAGTTGCTATGCAGCTCTCCCAATTCTATCATATTCTAGGAGCCAATGGGATTACCATCCTATCTGCTCCTATCTGACTCCTTTCCACCATAGTCCATCATCGACCAGCTTCCATCCACATGGAGTGCTTTCACTGTCATCTTACAGGCCACTATAGAGAAGACTGCCCCCACTACATCTGTCCAAACTGCTGCATGTCTACCCCTGAACACCCTCAGTATCTGTGTCTATGCATCCAATACAGCTTTTATTCTAGATGAGAGCATTCAAATCATGTCTGCCCCATATACTTTTATGGACTTTGTCATCAAAATGGATACATCATGAATGATTGTCCATTTGACTGTCTATCGCTGGACCAAGCTCTCAATATCTATGGCCAATGTTCCCAATCTTCTCCTCCAATCTAGTATAGAGGTAACATTTCTTGAACTAGAGTTTTGAGTTTACAAAGGAGGTAATGTTACAATTTCTTTTCTTACTGCATCCCTCATCCTCATTACCTACCAACATTCCACTATCCTCTTTGATATTGTCCATCATACTTGGTCCCATTTTCTGTTATTTGTTTTACTCTTAAAACTGTGATTAGTTCTTTTATAAAGCTCTTGTCTGGATGCTAACTCCTTCATTGATTTTCTCATATCAATATTGTAGTTTCTGCTTAGTCATTTATCTTCCATACCATTCTTCTCAATTCTACTGCAGATTGACTAATCCACAGCTCTCTCTTCCTTTTATATCAATCATTAGACCAGCCCTGTAGTTAAACAGTGATCACTATTTAAGACACTGACTAGATGTGATGTAAACCTTTTCCTTACTTCGAATCTATTTTATTTTTGCTGTCTAGCATAGTCCGAGTTTTACTAGAGGATGTTGTGACTCTTCATGAGCTCCTCCCTTTAGTAGAATCTCTCTTGAGTCCAGTAGTTACTCCTAGTATCAAGAACTTGCTGCCTCATGTTCCACACCTGATATCATAGCATTAGGTGTTACAGGTGCACTCTATGCTATAGTGCATTATGATTACTAAAGCTACAAGCACTACGGAAATGGACTAAAGAATATGGACACTCTTAAGTTTTATCTTATCAGTACCAGACTTACTGATTACTCTTTATTTTCACATTATCACATCTTCACATGTGCACACAGTCACATATCATTTATTTACCATTTCATGACTTCACAATTATCACTCTTGATGGAGTCACACTTCATGATCATCATGACCCCTATCTTTATGAGTCACGATCATAGACAAACCACACCTGATGCTTGAGGCATAAGGCTATATCTTCCATTCCACCACAACTATGCTTCTTATTCACATTAGATCCATACCTTAGATGTATGTTTATGCTTCTCTTCCATTTCTACTTATTAGATACACATTGTAACATCATGGACGACACAGGATATCTCTAGATGAGGTGTCTATAGATACAAACATAGATAGAGTATATATACGACCCATATAGAGCCAGGAGACTCTAACCAAGTCTTCCTGGAGTTGTCTCCTATTCACAATAAGATTATTATTACTCCTCTATAAGCAGTATCCAGTCTGCTAGACCTCTAGTTCCTAGTCATAAGCAAGACTAGTCAAGACTGCCTTGGTAAAGGATATCACAAGAGTAACAAGACACTTCTCTTGGGCAATTACTATTGCCTCTTGACAGCTATGCCTCAGGAGTTTAGGATTGTTTCACTAGGTCTAACAGACATAACAAAAAGTCAAGAATCTGAGACAACCCTAATTGCTACTAGAGCTTTCAGGTTACCACTAGGCAGCTTAGACTTAAGAGGGAGCAGATGAGGGGAATACCCAAGAGGATCTGACTGAGGATCCTTTGGTCATCAATTCGGGTCCTTATATACTATGATACATGTTTGTACGTATTTGGTCTGTTATCCAAATAGAGGCGTGAACAGCCATAAGGCTGTGAAGCAGAGATTAAAACAATGAGGAGAGCATGGGTTATGTGGCGTATCAAAATGGAAGAGAAGCATGAAGCATAGCCATAGGGTAAAGGGGTAGCGGAAATGAAATGCATGAGTCATGAAATGGAAGCATACGAATAAAGTTAAGTTTTGTCTATTAAAGTTCAATAAGTCCAAATGTGTAAAGTCGTAAGTCGCACGATGTCAAGCACTGTGCTGTCGTGAAGTCGTGAAGATATCAGCGGTGTTTAAGGTAGGTTGTTTCAGACTTTGCGGATAGAAGAATAAGGGAGTCGTGACGTCGTAACTTTGGGGTACTTGATTTGAGCTGCAAGCCTAACGACAAGCGTTAGACTTGAGTGGCTAGTTTAACCTCATTGCGGAGGAGCTTTAATCGGTGTTTGAATAAGTTACGATGTTGCAAAAAGAGCGTTTGTAACACTATCCCCTCCTTATGAATCGCATTCCAGGCGATTGAAGGGTATTTCAGCAGGGCGTGTTAAGTTGGTTTGATTCTCGTATTTTTCAAATAATTTAGGGAATAGGCTTTCGTCAATATTTATGACACGTGGGGCCGCCGGGTGTAAACGGTGAAATTCTTTCACAGCGTCTTGCGCATGTGTTAGATTGGCTCTTGGCTCCCAAGTACGTTCCGTGTCGTCGTAGCCTTTCCAGTGAATTAAATATTCCAGACGTCGACCTTTGAGTCGGGAGTCTACAATGTAGTCCACTTCCCATTCGTTGTCTCTGTCTTCCGTGACTTGCACGGGTCCCGGTCGGTACGGTTCTTGACCGTCCAATCGTTCTTTGTAGGGTTTAACCCGGGATACGTTAACAACGGGGTGGATTTTCATTGAGCGAGGCAAGCATAGCTTGACTGCGTTTGGTCCCATTAACTCTATTATTTCGTAAGGTCCTAGCCATCTCTCAGAAAGTTTCTTGGATGCTCGCGTCAAGCGAAGGTTTTCTGTGGAGAGCCAAACTTTGTCTCCAATGGCGTAGTCTGGTGTGGATGATCTATGTTTATCGGCGTTAGCCTTCATCCATTCTTGTGCTTTTAATATATTATTGTAAGCTTCTTGCAAAACCGTCTTCATTTGCTCAGCAAATGTTTCTGCGGCAGGTGCTTTAGACGTTCCCTGTTCAAATCCCATTCTAGGGTTATATGAACGTGTGACTTCAAAGGGAGTCTTCTTCGTAGAAGCGTTACGTTTAGAGTTATACGAGAATTGGGCGAGGGCTAGCCAGTCAACCCATTCATGTTGTCGTTCTGCCGTGAATATGCGAAGATACTGTTGAACTTCATGATTCATTTGTTCCGTCTGCCCATCTGTTTGTGGGTGGAACACTGTGGAAAGACGGCAGTCTATGCCAAGACACTTACAAAGCTCTTGCATTACGGCTGATGCGAATTGAGGTCCGCGATCAGAGATGATGGATTTAGGAAGTCCGTGATGCTTCCAAATATAATTTAGATAGAGTTTGGCCATATCCAGGGCCGTGCATGTCTTATGCGTGGATATAAATTCGACTTCCTTTGAGAAGCGATCAACGACCGTCAAGATTGCATCAAATCCATGAGACTTTGGAAGGTCTGTAATGAAATCTGCGGAAATGTGTTCCCATGGAATTTGAGGTGCTTCTAAAGGTTGGAGTAGATCAGCTGGGGCCTGATTCGATCCTTTGAAACGTTGACAACGGTCACAACGTTTCACATAATCTTTAACGTAAGTAGCCATTCCTGGCCACCAATAACTGCGCTGCAGTAATTCTATAGTTTTCTCGTATCCAGAATGACCGGCAACTGGAGTGTCGTGGTGAAGTCTTGTGACTTCCATACGTAGGAGTGGATACTGGAGTATATCCGGGACGTAGATTCTTTTGTATTGGTCGTACAGTAGACCGTCATCGTGGATTTCAAGTTTATTCTTTTCGAGTACCTTTCGGGTTTGCGTTTCCGTCAGGCACATGGTTGCATTAAAAATGCGCTGCTTAATTGAGACCCCTTCATCTGAGATCAGAAGTGTCTGTCTGATCTTATCTGGGGAGATAACAACGATTCCTTTGTTGTCATCTTCGATCCCTTCAAGGTGATCTTCTCGTCTAGAGAGGGCATCGGCTTTTCCCATCGTGGTTCCAGCCTTGTGTACCCATATACAATTAAATCTGGATAAATATTGAGACCATCGCGCTTGGCGACGATTGAGATCTTGTCTTGTCATAAAGAATTGTAGATTGGCGTGGTCATTCCATATTTCAAACTCATGCCTTGCACCTTCAAGGTGATGTCTCCAAACTTCCAATGCGCGTATTACACTGAGCATTTCTTTGTCAGCGATTGGATAGTTTCTTTCCGTAGAATTGAGGGCGTGAGAGAAGTATGCGACCGGATGCCATTTGTCATCGTTTTCATGAACAGAGAGCACTGCTCCTGTTGCAAATTCCGAGGAGTCAGCTTCTAGCCGGAATCTTTTATCGTTATCCAGGTAGGTCAATATAGGTGCCGTAGTAAATGCTTGTTTGAGCGTATCAAACGCTTCTTGTTGCAGACTTTCCCATGCAAATTTTACTTCTTTCTTCGTCAGATCGTGAAGTGGTCTAGCCACTTTAGTGAAATCTTTAATGAATCTGCGATAGAAGTTTGCTAATCCGAGGAAAGCACGGACACCTCGCACTGTCTTGGGTGCGGGCCATTCCAATATAGCTTTTACTTTAGATTCATCCATTCTAATGCCATCTTGTCCCACGAACATGCCTAGAAATTCAATTTCCTTGGCGTGGAATGTACACTTTTCTGGCTTGACGAATAAGTCATTTTCTTCTAAGTGATGGAGGACTTCTAATACGATCTTGTCGTGTTTGTCCTTGTCATCATCTTTTGTGAATATTAATAGATCGTCGATGTAGACCACCACTACTGCTTCCATATCAGCAAAGATTTCGTTCATCATTGCTTGGAATGTGGCTGGGGAGTTGCATAGTCCGAAGTACATGACGAGGGGTTCGAATGCTCCTCTGAAGCAAACGAAAGCAGCCTTCCATTCGTCACCTTCTTTGATGCGTACGTTATTGTATCCCCATCTGAGATCCATTTTTGTGAATAACTTAGCCCCTTTTAGCTTATCAACCAGTTGTGAAATGAGTGGCAACGGGTAGTTGTTCTTAACCGTGTGTTCATTGAGGTATCGGTAATCCTGTACCATCCATTTTCGTCCATCTTTCTTTGGTACGAAGAACACAGGTGACGTTTGAGGGGACTTTGAGGGTCTTATGTAACCCTTCTTAAGTTGATCATCTATGAACGCTGCGACTTCTTCCTGTTCCATGACAGAAAGGGGTATAATGCGTCCTTTCTTAGGTTTAAACGTGTCTTTAAGGTCAATAGCATGATCCCAAGGTTTGCGTATGGGCATGCGTTCGCTTTCTCCTTTATGGAATACTTTAAGGAATTTATGGAACTGCTTTGGTACAAGCTGCTCTGCAGTCTTGTCCGTCTTAACGGGTTGTTCCGTAGTGGCGCATAGATGATAAGCCGCATAGGCTTGTTCCTGTTCTTCCTTATCAAGTGTAGCCAAAAAAATGGCGCGGTTCGAGAGCATCTGGCAAGATCTAGGGCATCAGTTAAGTTTTACTGTTCCTTTAGCCCAGTCAATCTCAGGATTGTGGCGTTTGAGCCAAGAGTATCCCAGGATTAATTGATTCTTTCCTAGGGTAGTGACTTCTGCCAGGACTCGTTCCTGGTGACCTTGATATGTAATAATTAAGTCCGCGGAGTGTGTGATGGATCCTGCGGAGTTCTTGGTTCTGTCCACGTTATAGACCGGAATTGGTCGTGACAAGGGCCTCATTGGTAACTTGTTTTTCTCAGCCCAGTCTTTGTCAATAAATATGACGTTAGCGCCACTGTCTAGCAGTGCGTCCGCCTTGATCGTAGATTTCTTGTTTTGTCCAGGAGCAATGGTAACTTCCAGATTAATCTCCTTTTGGATGTTTACGTTTCGAATGAAAATTTCTTCCAGGATTTCATCGTTGTTGTTCTTCTTCAGATGTGAAATGGTGCTAAAAGGGTGATCCTTTTGGACGCCCTGGCAAACCTCTCCGTTGAGAGAGTCCCCGTCTTTGGAATCTATAAATACATCTGAGTCCGAACTTTCTTCAACCTCTAGGGTTGCATAATGATTCTTTCTTGCAACGTCTGTGCCCGGTGCACTTACGTTGCCTTGCCTTTTCCCTTCTCCTTCGAGCGGGTGATGAACAAATCTTTGAAGTAGGCCTCGGCCTCTTCATGAGTCATCTTTTGAACCATCCGGTCCAGATTGGATTTTGAGCTTCTCGGGTTCTCATCCTCCGAGTCGCTCCACTCTTCGGCCGCTCTGGCCTTGCGATCTTTCCCTTTCTTGGGACAGTCTTTCTTGTGAGCGCCCCCTACGTACTTGCACTTTGGGCACTCAATTTTTGGTTTCGGGCATTCTTTCAAAGAATGGCCTTCTTTTCCGCAGTTGTAACATTTAAACGGTCTGCGGTCCGTTGCGTCGATGTCCATGGCATCGGACTTCTTTTGTCCTTTGCCTTTGAAATTGTTGTTTCTTTGTGTGGTACAGCCCATTATGAAATCCAGGGCTTCTTTTGCTGTACCAACACGGCGTATTTCTGTGAGGTAGGTTGCCGGCGTTTGCTGCCATTTCCCTTCTTTGAATATTTGGGCAATAATGCCCCTTGATACGTTCTTTTCTAATAGCCTTATGGCATCGGAGTCGTCGAGGGCTGCTTGGTTGTAAAGTGATTCCCACTTTACTATGAACTCGTCAATGGGCATGTTGCCCTGCGTGAATCCATCTATTTGTTTGCGGGCCCAGTCCACTTTATTGGCGGATCTGAATAGACCCTCCATTTCTTGTTCTAGCATTGCCCACGTATAAGTGCGACCTTTTACTAAGCGTGTTTCTGTGAACCGGTCTGCTTTTACGCCGGTGAGTCGTGAGAGTACGGCAAGTACTGCGTCGTATGAGCCAGGTGTGATTGCTGTACTGTTAATGGCAAGCCATGCCTTCATCTTGCTCCACCATTCTTCAAACTTTGCCCTGGAGCCATCGTAACTTCCAGGGTCTGAGAAAATTTCAACTTTTCGGGAGAAGCCTCCCGTTGATGCCGCTTGGCCTATGGCCGCTTGTGCTCCTGCGGTGGCACGTGCTGCTGCTTGTGCTCTTAACGTGGCCAGCTCTACTTGCTAGGCATTGATCGTGGCGTTGAGTTGCGAGATTACTGTACTCGCCGTGTTGAATTCTGCGATAATGGTGTTTGCTTGATCTGTCCAGCTTGCGCTGGAGTCGTGGAGCACTTGTGAGAGGGACATGGTGAACGAGATTTATTACAAAAACTTCTTCGGTTTGTGTAAGGATAACCTTGGTCGTAGGACCTTGGTGGTATAATTTTCGTCTGCGAAGGGTTCACCTCCCCTGAGCCTCCTTATGCTAGGTAGGGCTCTTCTTTTCTTCTGACGCTTCCCGTGTACAGAGGGTTCTTCTTCTTCTGCCTTTCTCTTGGCAGGTCTTAGTGGTACGTATAGTACCGGTGCTTCTTCTTTCTTAATTTCCGCCTCTAATATTGAGACGGGGGTTAAAGGAGAGCCGGTGGTCGTTTCGTTTGACCACAAGCAGATAGGCGGGGGCGGGACATAGAGGGGTACCAGATCTGGTACTATAGGTGCATCGTTGGGGTCGTAGGACCGGTCTCTCAAGGAAGGGTGAAGGTCTGTTGCTGGCGAGGTACTGTCCTCGAAGATCCCTGCTTCCTCGAACGCGTTGAAGGTGATGGCGGTGGCGTAGGGGTCGGTTAGTAGTCTTAGGGGGTCTAGCCCGGTTGCTTCTAACGTGAGTAAGAACCGATCTGCCGGTGATGCGGGCGAAGAATTTCTTGATGCGGGTTGCGAGTCCGCTATGCTCTGACTCCTGACTTCTCGAGGCGCAGGTGGCTCGGAGTCTCTGCTGGCTGCTACTACTAAGGTCTGCTCGGCTACTATGCGCGAGGCAGCGTACAAAAAGTAAGAGGGACCCCGTCGGGTACTGGCAGCTGGGAAGGGAGAGAGGGAGTGGTGAGCGTTGAAGACCACTAGCTCAACGTGAGTGTGGCTTCGTCTTCGTGGATCGTAGTACCCACTTGTGACTTGTGCTTGTAGGTAAAGTGGTAAGGTGAGAGACAATAGTCAGATCCTAATGAAACAACCCTAATTGCTACTAGAGCTTTCAGGTTACCACTAGGCAGCGTAGACTTAGAAGATGAGCAGATGAGGGGAAATACCCAAGAGGATCTGACTGAGGATCCCTTGGTCGTCGATTCGGGTCCTTATATACTATAATACATGTTTGTATGTATTTGGTCCGTTATCCAAAGAGAGACGCGAACAGCCATAAGGCTGTGAAGCGGAGATTAAAACAATAAGGAAAGCATGAGTTAAGTGGCGTATCAAATGGAAGAGAAGCATGAGGCATAGCCATAGGGTAAAGGGGTAGCGGTAATGAAATGCAT
>JBBPTP010000408.1:5048-16397 GCA_038094195.1 Pulveroboletus aff. carminiporus | reverse complement strand
GTACCTAGTACCGACTCTCTGATCGCAGATAATCACCAATCAATTGCCATCGCAAGCAAGATCAATGGATTTATGTTCACGAGTACTATATGGTAAGCGTGTTCGTACTTTGTATGTGCTTCATGCAATGCTTCGATGACCCATTCTCATTACCAGGTCTGTTCGCATGAGCATTGTCTTTTCAATCATTAGGATTGTTTCGACAACCCGGCAGCGGCGCATCGCACTCGCAATGGCGACTTGCTTTTTCCTTTTCTGGGCAGTCACGCTCAGTTTACAGGCATGGTGGTGCGTGGGCAACACACCAACTCTGTCAGGAAATACTCTTCCGCGCTGCGTGCTACCACGGTTTGTGATCATCTTCAAATTGACGAGTGAGTATTTCAATGGACGCATGCCTTGGTCACCAATCTAGTCTTGCGTCAGCTACTTGTACTGCGGATACGACGACTGTGGTATTTCCGCTCAAACTTCTTTGGCGGGTCAAACTCCCCCAACAACAGCGTAGGATGCTCCTTTGCCTATTCTCAAGCAGCAAGTTCCTGTGTATGTTTTCATTGGCACATCTGATCGCTCAATTGGTTGGTCCCCAGAGTATCCAAGACATTCTTGCCAACGTACAGGTATGGCCTTACTCTTGACTCTCCCGTGTATGAGCAACCAAAGTTTGGCTAGATAGGAGCATTCCTCATTGTTTGCAACCTGCTTGTCGTCGTCACCTATATTTACCGGGCTTTTCAGGGTCCTCCCGTGTCAGAGCTGCTAGCTGGGACAGGGGATCCCTCAGAATATGACGATTTCACTGCTCCAGCGCGCCGAGGCACGCAGGACCTCACGACGGTGGATCTGGGATCGTCTTATACGGGCGTCAGCGAGTTCTCCAGCGCACTCAAGAGTAGCAGTTTCTTTCCTTCGACGGATCCATCGTCGGTCAGCGAGCCAACTGGGTCAGTGAGTTCCTAGAGGAATCGCCAAGAGGCGTCCTTGGACCTGGACTTTGTGGATCGCGTCGCATTGATGTAACATGGCATTCATGTCGGATTTGTCCCTTCGACGATATACTCACACTCATTTCCACCGTGCATTCATGTACCTATAAAACTTTAGACTACGCACACAAACATGACAATCGTTGCCGCACCAAGTTGGTTTGCCCCGTGGACGATGCTCCGAGTCGTTACGCCACTTCAGACGAGCAGTAGCGAATGGTTGGTGCATTAGACGCTGGTGTTCCGGCTCCGCCTTGTTCCGCGGAAGCAAATACACGACGAAGTTCAGGTGTGTGTAGGAGGATAAATTGATACAAGTTTACTGAGGTGATAGATTACGATGAGCCGGACCGTGACAAAAGGCCAGGGTGGAGTTTAAGGGAGAAGAAGGTTGATCAAATGAGAGCTAGATAAGATCGAAGTTGAATCAATAACGTTAGGTGTCGAAGTCGCGGCCGGAGAACGAGGAGACTTGGGGACGGTCACACGATTATAACGGAGAGTGAGCAAGACTACCCGTATTTCTAAATCGAATCCTGACGTGCATCACAAGTACGGCCTCGCATGAACGAGGGGATGGTTATGATATCGTGAGTGAATCGTGTAGATAAAAGAGTGAACGATAGAAGCGGTCGGTCCAGACGTCATCGTAGTCAAGCGCGTCCAGCGTGGGTTCGCTACGTGGTCGTCGGCGAGTAACTGTCGTAATCATTACAAAAGAGTATGTTTGACGGGTAGAATGTGGAGACGGGCCGGAACGGAACGAGCGAATCCGGAAGCTGAACGAACGTGTGCGCTAGAAGAAGTGACGTGTAAACGGGACATCGCAGGTACTTACTGGCCACATGAGTTTGAAGCGAGAAGCTCGGTCCATTAAAATAGTTATATATAACGGCTGACACTCAAACCAAGTGTGCTGGACTCGAACGAGGGTTGTGTACTATCCATGGTGTAGCATTTCGGATGTGACGCCCTTCCGTCTCCATACCTTCTGCAAGAGATGATCGGAGATCGAGAATCAGTCGACATCCGATGACGACTTCCATTGGCGCTGGAAATTCCTCGGACACTTCCATCCATTCAACCTAGTGTGGGTTCGTCATATCAATGTTGTATAAAGAAGTAGGAGCGAAATGCATACTCCTAGACATTGCGCGACAACAACGCTGACGATGCACGTGAGTAACAGCCTGTCGTAAGAGTTATAAGACGCTGTAGAGGGAACAATCGAGGTGAAAATGCGTACCACAGAAAGTAGCCTGCATTGCCTTTGACGAGGATGTCTGCAATATACACTCCGTGCGACCGCTTCGTGTGGTATCCTGAAATCCAAGTACTAACGCCACGCCATACTGCGAGTAGAAATAGGATGGCGTCATAAGGTACTACGGGCAACCAAATTGTGTATGGTCGGTAGAACGGTGGGCCTTGCGTGTTGGCACAGATGTATAACCCCCTTAAAACTTCGTTTGTGGCTGTGGTTCGATATAGAAAGACCACGAATACTTCATGAACGGATGAAAGGCGGTAGGAAACACAGCCATACTTTGTGAATATGCGTCGAGGAAACCCATGATGGTCAACATGGCAGCGATTTCACATACATAACCGACGGCCATAAGCGCAAGAATAATCTTTGATCCTTGGTACAAGGCATATAATCGAACTTGAAGCGTGACTTGCAGGAGATCAGCGGTGAATGGAAGGAGCTAGGGACGTTGGGCGCACGCTGGATGAGTAACAGCACCAGAATACCGAGCCATGATTGGGAAAAAAAGTAGACTTTGCCTTGGAAAATGTGATAAGAACAGTATAGAAATACAAGGCCGAGATTTACTCACAGCTGTGAAGGGACATCCGTGACAAGGTGTCCATAAATGTCTCGAACAGTGACAAAAAGGGAACGTACAACTGCCATGTCATTAGCATAGAAAGCACAGGTAAAAGTCCAAAGATTCACGTACTTCGTAAGTTTGAACTCCTCCAAGGAAAGCTATAAAAGCTCAACAAAGGTCGTCTCTGGAAGAAAGATGGTGCCTACTTATCATATTCAAGCTAAACGCGTTGCGGTGAATGGTGTTGTGAAGCTGAAGTTATTTATAAACTCACATAGCAACCGCATCACCAATGTAGCGGATCTAAAGCAATGACGGAAAGTCTACCAAAAAGATATAAGCAAAAGATGAATTAACGTACCAACATATAACTGATACTTCCGAAGGAGGCGAGGTGATTCTACCAGCAATAGAATTGTCGTGACGCCGATAGATACCAAGCTAGAGTACCTACCCAGACATACTCGACCTAACCCATCGGACATCAGTCCATTTGGGTCGCCTATAGATCGAATGCTTACCTCTCGATCGAACGTAAGAACTGTATGCAAGATGAATGACAAGCATCGACGGTTATAGAACATATACTTGCCATGATCGTACAGGACAACAACGGAGCCAGCCGCTGGGAAGCAATTCTCGTGAACGACATGTGGCGTAGTAGGCAGGAAAGACCAACTTTGACACATCTGGGCGACTTTGAGAATAAGTGCAGCCTGGACATATTCGGCACTTTGCATCATGTATGCAAGGATGCGAGGGCCGACACGAATGAGTTGGCGGGCGGCTATTGACATCCCCGTTTTATGACTGGTCTCTATTTGGGTCGCTGGCTATGTTGCTTTACATTGGCAGTGATTTTTCTCATCAGTGTTCTGCAGTGCATCGTACTCACGTTCACTTCAATGTGCCTCGTACTATTCTGGTGACCAGTGTGGTACGGTGGGGGCCTGGTAGACTGGAACACATGCGTGTAGACGTGCAGAATCACTGCAAAAAGAGCCCGTTCAAGTTTGGTTGTTTCGCTCTACCGCCTTCAGGGCCATTGGCGTCGTCTGGCGTACGTACGTGGTCGAGCTGCGCCCACCCTGACATCGACACCGCTCAACGACAACGCCCAAGGATTGTACGACACGTATGCGGCAAGCACTGGTGAGCCCTGGCAGTGCATACGCGCCAAAGTTTCCATATTACGGCCAGGACACGATGGCGGCTATGCAAACCGGGAAGGTTGATGTCACGCTGCGGCACAGCACGCCAAGACAGGCCACTCCACCACCCACCCACCACTCACCAACACCACATTGACAAGGGAGTTTGGTCGATAACCATGTTCAAGTCTGCGGCGACCAAGATCGCACACAACACCACGATTCCTGCCCTTGCAGGCCACTCTGACCTCAGGCCGCTTCAGGACCTCATTACGGCCGAGAAGACAGTCCTCACATCGTGTGTCCCTGTCGTCTGCTCGTTCTCTGCGTTGACGTGCTCGTTTGTCTCGTTTCCAGGTTACAGAAGCTGAGGGTGGATCTCGCCAAGGCCGGGGATGCGCTTCGGATCTGGGGTCAAGGGGAGGGGGATGATCTTTCTGTGCGTCCCACATCTCGATGCATTGGAAGGAGGGAAAGGCCTGATGAATGTCTCGCAGGACATTCTCACTGCGTCGTCGACATTATTGACACACTTTGCAACTGCCCTCTCGACCTACTCGTCTCTCCACCACGCCGTTCGGGACAGTATGAAATCCGTGCGAACACGTGAAGAGGCCCTCGACGACCTCCGTCGACGACGTCGGCGTGTAGGCGCATCCGCAGAGGCCGCAGAGAAGAAGCTCAACAAGATGAGTCCCGAACACAAGAACCTCGGCGCACAGACAGATATCCTTAATAGGCTGCGCGATGAAATGCGGGCCATGGATGGGGAGATCGTCCGTGAGGAGGCTGAATTGGGGGATTATAAGCGCAAGTGTACAAAGGATTGGATGGGTTTCAAGTTTGGTGGTCTCGTCGAATGTTGCGAGCAGGGGGTGGTGCGTGTTTCGTTGTGTTCTCTCACTCTCTCACTAGTGTCATTCTCAGATCTTGGGTGATATCGGCAGACAGATCATACAGGCAAGTAGGGAACTATCTTGCGCTTGCATACCCGTTTGACGTCCCTTTGTCCTGCCATGCAGTCCATCCCCGAAGACGTCACACAACCAGGCCTTCCCCGCGCGTATTATAACGCACATGGTCGTGTAGGTGACCTAGTCGTTGAGGCACAACATGCAGTCTCGCAGGTCACCTTTTCCGGTAACCCTTCAGGACATGTCACTACTTCCGCACCCATTTCTCATGTCCCAGTTCCGACCTCTCAAAATCCTCCCGCTCAATCGCCTTTCCTTCCCACTCCTTCGCTGGGCAGTGAACTCACGTTGGGAGTGGCCACGTACAACCCGCCGCCCGGCCCTCCACCTCAGGTATGTCTCGTGTCTATGTTGCCTTGCTTTTGCCTGGAGGCTGGTATTCTTTTATGCTGCCGTTATGCAACACATGCTGAGCGATATGATGCTGACGTCCATCTATGATATTATAGAATAGGCGTGCTTCGGTCGATGAACTCGGTTTACACGCGCTATCGGCACATGCCACTCCCCAATTTTCGTCGCTACCAACGAATAGGGAGCGTGATCCCATCCCGGCCTCGTCGGTGGGTCCCGTACAACCACTGTCATTCTCCACGCCGTATGACAGCGGGGTGGTACGAACTGAGGAGAACCAGTCGTTGATGGCATCCATCACTGATGCGCTCTCCCAATCACATCGTGGATTCACCCTCGAGGAGGCCACCTCACTCGGACACCCCGGCAATGACGAACCCGTGCCAAAATATGAACCTCTAGCCAGCGACGTGGGTCGATCCTCCAAGAGTGAACCACACGGTCCAGTAACAAACGGACACTTGAGCTCGCCTCCGCTCAACGAGGAAAGGGAACGAACCAGAAGAGCGACACGACGGAGTACGTCACCACCGTGCCTTCCACCAGGCGCAGCGCCAGCTGCTGTTAGGGCTTGGGATGATAGAATGGGTCAGGGTGAGGATGGTGCTCATTCTGATCGTCCGGCATCGTCGAGCGCGGATGTGCCTTCACAGCGACTTACTTCTTCCTCGGAACGGGATGGGGAAGAGGAGGAAGGCTTAGCATACGATCGTGACAGCCAATACCGGGGAGGTGGCGGAGGGTTTGGTGGCGGCGGTAAGCATCATGAAGAAGACGCGTCGTTCTCGGAGAGCGGTGAGGAGGCAAGCATGGATGCGATCGCGACGATTTACGACGAACAAGGCACGGCGTCCATTCAAAGATCGGTGTCAACGGGTGCGGTGTCTAACGTAGGTGGCACCACGCCGTTATCTCGTGCAGGAAGTCAATGGCGAATTCCACGTGTTCCACCACCGTCTGTGGAGCCAGACACGGTGGATGTCCACCAATCTTCTGCACACGAACCAGAGAGTCTTTACGGCACCAGGACGGATCTCCATGAAGATGAGATACGGACGGATGAGTTTGCAGACGAACGAGCTCGCAATGCAGCTGCAGCACGTGAAGTCTCACGTGCAATGGATGCGTTGGCGTTTAGTGCGGCTGCACCGCAGTCAACATCGAGTGGCCACGTAACACCGAGGGCTCCACCGCCGGGGTATGGGTCGACGTTGTCGGCGCAGAGTCAAGCTGCTGCACCATATCCACGATCGTCGTCCCCACCGCAGCCCTCTTCTTCGGAAAGAACGCCGCATAGCTCTGCCTCTTCGTCCCCAATCCTGCCTCCGAATCCACCGTTTGCAAATCGAGGTAGGATGATAGAGGCGCGCCCGTCACCAGGACACCATCACGCATCGAGCGAGAGCATTCCTAGGCGGGTCCCCACGCCGATCGTTACTTCCTCTGTCGTCGGAAGTGGTGGTGGGGCTTCACCGACGTCACCCAGACCAACGTCCCCCCTGCACCGTTCTCCGCCAACAGAATATACACGTCCAGCACCACCATTTTCGTCACCGCTCATGGCAAGCTCTACGTCGTCGTTGAACAGCGGGGGTGCGGCAAGTCCAGGCGGTGGACCACGGACGATCTCTGCGGCTGCGTTCCGAAGACAGCAAGCTCGGTCGCCGAGCGGGGCTTTGACGGAGTCGGGGCCTGCGGATACGAGCCCGTTAACGTTAAGGAGGCCGTCTGGGTCGCCTTTACCTGCGTTATCGGTGTCACGACCAATGCAGATGGGCTCGGGATCGGGATCGACGTCGCAGCTGCCAACATCTATGAACAAGGAGTTGCCCAAGGCGAGATTGTCTGTCGTGAACCCAGATCCGCGTGCCTCGGACGAGGAGGAGGGAGGTGGGGAAGAGTTTGATTATATAAAGGTGTATGGTGGTGAGAGTGCGGGGTATGGTGCGGGGAGGTACGTGAGCGATTTGGAAAAGCATGGATAAGGTCAGCTCGGGAGGTTTTTTTTTTTCAAGGGACTCGGAAACATGTCACGCACGATCGGTTTGTGCTTGTTCCGCTTGCCTTTTCTTTATTGTCGTTGATTATGTCGATGTGAGGACGATGAGCCTGAGGACGATATGGCCTCAGATTTGATGATTCGATGTATTGTGTTGAATAACGTATTTATTTGATCATACGTGTATTAGCTATTCGACTAGGGAAATCACCAATGGTTTAGCCCAAGGGAAGGGGAAGGGCGATCCAACAAATACAAATATCCTCCCTTTCCACGCCCGTTGGTATGTGCACCAGGATGTCGTCCTCAATCGAAGCGGCGGCGGGAAGGAGTCTGGCCTAAGCCCAGAACGCAAAGTCAATGTCTGAGGGTTGCTCCACGCACTGCCTTTCCATCTCGGCACGTGGTGAAGCTTCGATCTGCTGTAGTGCTGTGGAAGGAAGTGCAGTCCGGACTTAAGAGTGCGTCCCTCACTGCATGTTTCAATGGACCAGGTCTCGGTCTAAACATCTATGTCCAGTAAATTAGACACCAAAAAAGAACGACTGCGGCATGAGCCAACAGCGTTGCCGTCTAGCACTTTGGCGGTATGTTTCGAGACCAAGTTGCTATTAGCCAACTGACCTCTGTTGTAGGGTGGCATTCGAATACCCGGTATTTCGAACCCTTACCCTAGATGTGTGGGATAAGACCAAGGCAAAATGGAAATTACCATGATTGAGTCACAACATGTGCCCTCTTCCTTGGATTCTGTATCGCACACGGATGAGAACGAAGAAACGATCGTTACGAGTACGCGACACTCTTGTACGTGTTTGCAAAGATCACTGACAGTGAGGTAGGCATTCGAGCGACAGACGTTGTTCTTGGTCTCAGACGCATCCCTGCTGGCTTTTATATCGTGGTGCATTACAGTGGCCTTGAATGGAGAACCGAAGACAAGTGTTTGTCAGTCCATGACGATGCTGTCGAATAAGGTGGACCTATCCCGCTGTGAGATCCCTCTTCCCTGGCTTGGGTTAGTCCTCAAGGTTTGCAGACCGTCAGATCTGTCTGCCGCCATTCGCTTTGAAGTTTATGCGTCTTTCCGATTTCAGTATATGTTGGGTGCTAGAGAGCAGCTACGGGAGCTGACGACCACGGTCGAATGACTGTTGGACCGTAGTGCGAAAGGCGTTCGTGAGTGGGACGGGGTTTTGGACAAGGGACTGGTTACTCACCATCGCAGCGTTTACCTTCCTTCCAAACGACGGGAACGATGTATCCCCGCGTTCGTCCATTTTGGTCACTGTCAAACAACGGGAGTACGAGAACAATGATTCATCAGTGTCCGGGGTTCATGACCCTCGCTGCGTAAGTAAGCGACTTGTTCCAGCATAGTCCCGGTCAATTAGTGTGTCGTAGTCAATCACGGAATCTCCGCGCGAGCCAGGACAAGTAGCAGATCAACACCATAACGTTCTCTCAGATTACCACGGAGACAGGGGAAGGGTGAATCTGGAGCATTCTATAGGGCAGTTTCAGCAAGCATTCGATCTTTGTATAGTGGACTCTCCTCGTCGTGCCACGGCTCAGTCAAACCCGGTGATAGCAGAATTCATCCACTCTCAAGTCGAGAACACTACTGCCTCTCTCTCGATACCTCGTGGCTCATATAGCGGCGCACTCTCGATGCGTCCTTCGGCCACGTTGACCGTCCTTCTACGTTGATTCAGCTAGCTACGGTGCCCTTTACGCAATTCCAGATGCGGAGAAACGAAGTCAAGAGGGCATGGGTTGATGCATTGATGCATGACATGATCCGGCCCGGCTCTACAGAGAACCATGGATTACTTTCGTACTTCCACTGCAGCCGGACGTAGAGTGGACCCTGTACATGTGCACAACCAATTATCGATGGAACAGGGTCCGGCTTCACGCCTCATGGACGATGAGCCACGGATGTTGAGTCTAAAATTGTTGAGACGCTTCCAACAATTCGGTGATCTAGGCAACCTGCAATGGGCAATCACTGGTTTGGAGGAATTGATTGGGTCTACTTCAGCTTGTCATCCCCGGTATTGTGCAGGACTGGCGAACCTCGGTTTGGCGTTGTTAGACCGGTTCGACCACTTGGGGGAACTGAGTGACCTAGAGGAAGCCGTCTCGAGGCAAAAGGATGGGGTCAATTTCATACCCCATCATCACCCTGACAGGCCCGCGTACCTTAACAACCTTGGAAACTCCCACTTCACTCGTTTTCGGCACCCCAGAGGATTGAGTAGTCTTGAGGATGCAATTTCGACGTTCAGGAGTGCCGTTAACATCACCCCTCGCGGTCACCCTGACAAACCTGCTCGTCTAAGCAACCTTGGCACATCTTTCAAAGCTCATTTTGAACGCCTTGGGGAACTGTCTGACCTCGAGGATGCAATTTCGACGCTCAGGGATGCTGTTCATATCATCCCTCACGGTCACCCTGACAAACCAACCTGTCTTAACAACCTTGGCAACTCCCTGAAAGCTCGTTTCTTGCCCCTCGGGGAACCGAGAGACCTGGAGGATGCAGTGTCAGCGCTCAGGGACGCCGTTAACTTCACCCCTCACGGTCATCGCGACAAGCCCGGCCGTCTGAGCAACCTCGGAAACACCCTTACCATTCGTTTCAAGCATTTTGGGGAGTTGAATGACCTAGAGGACACAATTTTGACGCTCAAGGATGCTGTTCACTTTATCCCTTGTGATCACCCTGACAGACCTACTCATCTGAACAACCTCGGCAACACCTTCCTTACTCGTTTCGAGCGCCTTGGAGAGCTAAGTGACCTCGGGGACGCCATCTCCATGCTCAAAGATACTGTTGGCCTCACCCTAGTTGGTCATCCCAGCAAGCCTAGCCGTCTAAACAACCTCGGAAACTGTTTTAGGACTCGTTCGAGCGTCTTAGGGAACTAGGTGACCTCGAGGACGCAATTTTGCGGTACAAGGACGCGGTTGACCTCACCGACTATGACCACCCTAACAAGTCTACTTGTCTAAACAACCTCCGCAACTCTTTGAAAGCTCGTTTTAAGCGCGTTGGGGAGCTGAGTGACCTGGAGGATGCGATTTCGACGTTCAGGGATGCCCTTTGCCTTATCCCCTATGATCACTCTTACAGGCCTGGCTGTTTTAACAACCTTGGCATCTGCTTCAAAACTCTCTTCGAACGCCAGGGGAACCTCAGTGATCTAAAGGACTCGATTTTAACGCTCCGGGATGCCGTTGACCTTATCCCTCGTAGTCACCCTGACCAACTCGGGTGTCTCAGCAACATTGGCAACTCCTTGTGTACTCGTTTCAATCGCTTTGGGCAGTTGAATGACCTAGAAGATTCGATTTCGAAGCTCCGGGATGCTGTTGACCTTACTCCTCACGGCCATCCGGACAAGCCCGGCATTATGAGCAATCTGGGAAATACTTTCCTCACTCGCTTTGAGCGCCTTGGGGAGCTGAGTGACCTCGAGGCCGCAATTTCGACGCTCGGGGATGCTACCGACCTCACCCCTCATGGTCACTCTGACAGGCCCGCCCATCTCGGCAATCTTGGCAACGCCTTCCTCGCCCGTTTTGAGCGTCTCGGAGAGCTGAGTAGTCTCCTTGAAGCGATTTCCTTCCATTCGCGTGCTGCTTTGGCTCCAGTCGGGCCAATCAGTGTTCGGTTTCGCGCATCACGGAAACGGATATTATGTGCTCGGCGTATACACTACCGCTCCCTTCTCTACGCATATTCTGTTGCCCTCGGCCTCCATCCTCAGCTCGCATGGATCGGCCTCTCCCTTGTGCGCCGCTATCGTGAATCAATTGAAGCTGTCGATGTGGTGCGGGAGGCGGCAGCAGCAGCTCTGGAGCCAGGGTTCCCTGAACTCGCTGTGAAGTTCTAGAGCAAGGACGCTCCATCGTTTGGGGCGAGTTGTTTCAGCTTCGTAGCTCTTACGAAGAGTTGTCGTCTGCTCATCCAGATCACGCCCGTAGAGTTTGTGAACCGGCTGCGGCATTAGAGCACGCTAGTACCACTCGCCAAAAATC
>JBBPTP010000407.1:0-19941 GCA_038094195.1 Pulveroboletus aff. carminiporus | reverse complement strand
TGCCGGATATGGCCAGGAGGGAACGAGGACGAGCGCACGAAGACGGAGTTCAGACGAAGGCCATGAGTAGACGAGGATACGAGCACGGGTAAGGTTCTAGATCATGGACAAGGATGAATGGAGTCTTAAGGTGCGAGGACGACGTTGATTAGGCGAGGAAAAAGAGTATAGGGGCTAGGAATAGGGGAAAACGTAACATTGATCATCTAGAAGAGGGAATCTTGGACCAAGTTGATATGTTTAAACTAATCCTTGAATGAGGTGATGAAGTCAGCCCATGTCCCTAAGGTGACAGTAGTTCCAGATATGGCTTTTTCTCAAAAGGTATTGGCCCAGTGGAAAGTGGGACCCTTGGTCATATAAGAAAGGGTGAAAGCGACCTTCTTTTCATCAGAGTTATAAACGTCTTTGTTGATGTTCAGGTAGAGGACGACAGAGTTGATCCAGGAAAGGCTATTCTCATATGATCCATCATAGGCTGAGAGAGGATTGAGCCTAAGCTCAGCTGGTCTGGATGTGGTGGACATAGGTGTGATAGGGCAAGGTGGACTGGGAGGTGGTGAGGGACTTGGACTGGGAGTTGGACTGGGTGAGTGGAACTCAACATCTTGAGGAGATGGAGATCTAGGAAGGTTCAAGGAGGCGAACTGGAAGGTAAGGAGCAGAGGGTTGCGACAAGGATGGAGAGCGATGACTGGATTGACTGAAGATGATGTTCCAGTGATATGATGCCTGAAAGGTTCTGGAAGTTGAGCAGAGAGCAACTGGAAAAGTTCTTCCTCTTTACTGAGAGGTGGTTTGAAGGATCTCTTGAACATAGTGGATTCTGAGGGTGTCTGTTACAAACACTCTTTTTGCAACATCGTAACTTATTCAAGACTCAAATGAAGCTCCTCCACAATGAGGTTAAACTAGCCACTCAAGTCTAATGCTTGTCATTAGGCTTGCAGTCCAAATCAATTACTCCAAGGTTACAACGTCACGACTTCCTCACACCTTACATCTGCTAAGTTCAAACCAACCCTGCCCTAAACACCACTAACACTTTCATGACTTCACGACAGCACGATGCTTGACATCGTGTGACTTATGACTTTATGCTTTTGGACTTATTAAACTTTAATAGACAGAACTTAACTTTATTTGTATGCTTCCATTTTATGTCTCATGCATTTCATTTCCACTACTCCTTTACTCTATGGCTATGCTTCATGCTTCTCTTCCATTTGATATGCCACTTAACTCACGTTCACCTCATTATTTTAATTACCATTCCACAGCCTTATGGCTGTCCACCCCTTTATTTGGATAACAGATCAAATAGGTACAAACATGTATTAGGGTATATAAGGACCTGAATCGATGACCAAGGGATCCTCAGTCAGATCCTCTTGGGTATTCCCCTCATCTGCTCATCTTCTTAGTCTAAGCTACCTAGTGGTAACCTGAAAGCTCTAGTAGCAATTAGGATTGTTTCTGTTACAACTTATCCCAGACTTATCACAATCCTTCTCATTCACTTCCTTTTCTTGTCGCTTACCAATCAGGTGAGTACCCTTATGGTTACTTGCATACCTGCACAGTTATGGCATTCCTTCTTTATCATTCCATGACTTTCCATGATCTGCTTATTCAGCAGATCACCATTCACTACTTAAACCCCATTGTATCAGTTATCTCTCCTTAAGCTAGAGCTTCCTCAGAGTACTTCTACTTGTACTGCGGTAGCTTGTCACCAATCTAGCTCCTTTGACATGTCTCCTGAAGTGTCTTCGTTCTTCACATTGATTGGATGCTCCCTGAACTTCTGGGCTACCTTAGTGGTAGTATCTTTCCTAGTCACCAAGTTCATGCTTATTGCACGACTTCCTTGTACCCTCGTTGTCGTTGCTTTAGTAGTACGATGTACCCTTGTCATCGTTGCTCTCTTAGCACGACTCCTCGTTCATCGTCGTCCCCATTATCTCTAAGAGGGCTTTGCTTGTCCCTATCCGGGCCAAGCTTAACAGTTTCAGTGTCCTACTCCTAAATAGGAGGGACGAAGGGAGATTCTCGATCTTTTGTTACATCAATATGATGTACAAAGCACCAATTGCTTATATGAAACATGAGCAAGGGTTCGAGCCAAAACTAGAACAAGACTGTCGGATAGACAGCTTGGATTCTCATAGTGATATGGACAAGAGGGTGCAAACTGAGCAGAGGAGCAACCAAGGTAGATTGCAGAAGATCAAGAATAGGCTAACTACTACAAAAGTGCAGCTTTAAGTAGTGGTTAGCATTTGTGATTATGTAAGTCAAGAAATGGAATGTTAGAGAAAGAGATAGAACAACTATGGTAAGCTAGATTATGAATCTAGTATAAAGAGAACCAGATTTAGGAGAGTTAGTCCGATGCCATCACACACATGTTACAAGACTCCGACCATCAGGAATAGAAGGAAAAAGAGAAGTGGTCTTAGAGGATCAAGAGTTTTGGAGCGAAAGAAGACAAACAGAGGAGAAACGACATATGCCCAGATTGAGGAATTCTGAAGTGGGTTGCCTGAGTTGAGAAAGATACAAACAGTAGGTGCGAATGAAGGTATAAAATTGTAACAATCTCAATCTAGCTCTCCTTTGATTTATCTCTCATGTGTCTTCATCCTCCATATTGATTGAATGCTCCCTGAACTTCTGGGCTACCTTCATGATAGTATCTTTTCTCGTAACTAAGTCACTGCTCATTGCATGACTTCCTCATACTCTCATTGTTGTTGCTCATCTAGCACAATACATCCTTGTCATCATTGCCTCTGTCACACGACTTCTTGTCCATCATCATCTCCATTATCTCTAGAGGACTTTGCTTGTCTCTATCTGGGCCAAGCTTAACAGTTCCCACAGTTCGCTCATTGGTTACTACAACCACTCCCATGGCGCTGGAAATTACATTTGCCAGCACACTAGAACAAAACTGTGATTATATTCTTGACTCAACAAACAAGTTGAAGTGGGGTCATAATATTCCTCTCAAGGTCGTTGTTATATTTCAGGAATCAATCATAGAACTTCAATAGTATATCATATGTGACATTTGCTCTTGTATCTCTGCATCTAATGGTGAGAGTGTTACGTCGAGATGATGTACAAGACAGAGACTGCTAGTGTGGAATGCTAGCAGAGGTTCGAGCAAGGACTTGGACAAGACTGTCAAGTGGACAGCTTGGATTCTCACAGCAGTGTAGACAAGAGAGTGCAGACTGAGCAAAGGAGCAACCAGATGGATTGCTAAGGTCAAGAATGGCCTAACTACTACTAGGTTGCAGTCTTAAGTAGTGACCAGTGGTTGTGCTTAAGTAAGAAAGAAGCAGAATGCCAGAAAATGAGATGAAATCAGTATGATAAGCAAGATCACAAATCTAGTATAAATAGAACTGGATTTGGAAGGTATTGTTTGATGACATTGCATACATGTTACAAGACTCTGACCATCAGAAATAGAAGGAAGGAAGTGAAGTGGTCTTAGAGGATCAAGAGTTTTGAGATAAAAGGAGATAAGCAAAGGAGAAAAGATATGTATTCAGATTGAAGTATTCTGAACTGGATTGTCTGTGAGGCAAAGAATAGCAGCAGTAGGTGTGAATGAAGGTATAAAATTGTAACAGAGAGCCTTCTGGTCAAATAATTTTCACCTTCTTTTTGAAAGAGGACTCTGGGGGCATCTGTAGAAATTATGGTATGTCAAGTCATATTGTGCCAAACATAGCTTCAATTCTATCTCTTTCCAACAACTAGTGACAAATGAGGTTGGTCAAGGATCACACTGTTACAAACACTCTTTTTGCAACATTGTAACTTATTCAAACCCCAATTAAAGCTCCTCTGCAATGAGGTTAAACTAGCCACTCAAGTCTAATGCTTGTCATTAGGCTTGCAGCCCAAATCAATTACTCCAAAGTTATGATGTCATAACACCCTTATCCTTTATCTGCTAAGTTCAAATACACCTGCCCTAAACTCTGCTGATACTTCACAACTTCATGACAGCACGGTGCTTGACACCCTGTACTTCATGACATCCCACATTTAGACTTATTGAACTTTATATGACAGAACCTAACTTTATTCATATGCTTCCATTTCTATGCCTCATGCATTTCATTACCGCTACCCTTTTATCCTATGACTATGCTTTATGCTTCCCTTCCATTTGATATGTCACTTGACACATGTTTGCCTCATTATTTTAATCTCCACTTCACAGCCCTATGGCTGTTCATGTCTCTATTTGGATAACAGACCAAATATGTACAAATATATAGTAGGGTATATAAGGACCCAAATTGACAACCAAGGGATCCTCAGTCAGATCCTCTTGGATTTTTCCCTCATCTGCTCATTTCTAAGTCTAAGCTGCCTAGTGGTAACCTGAAAGCTCTCATAGCAATTAGGGTTGTTTCACACACCAAATGTTTGTGCTGGCTTTGGAAGAGTTGGAGCTCAATGGCATAGCATTCTTGACTGGTTTTGGACTTGCTGATCCCTGGCTACACTCTGGCAGTCTATCCCATCTCTGTGATGCACTTTCCATCCACAGTGAGCAAGGTCATGCTCTCAATCAACTTACCATGACTTGATGTTGTGTGAATGGATTTGATGAGCAAGATTACATGTCAACATGGTCAGCAAACCTTGGTGGATGGTGATTTCTGGCCCAAACTCTGTAACTCTGCCTGACTTGAGCAAGTAGACCAGAGATGTTGGAGTATTAGACTTTTGGTTACAAGTTTACATGCATCTTCTGCTTGTTTTGGCTAGCACTAGTGTACTTATGATTTTTCTTTGTCTGATCACCTCAGTTCTCATTCCATCATCGAGACTGAGGTGAGCATCCTACCTTCCCATATGACTACTCTACTTACACTCGTTGTCTAGTCGCTCCTTTTAGGTAGATATACCAATCAGAGTTCTCCTTCCATCGTCGAGACTGGTTCTCTCCTTTTAGCCGTATTCATTCACTCACAGTTCGGCGGGACAGCGGGTCAGTGTACTTCGTCCATATGCCCAAGCTTAAGCGTAGCGTTTGTAATGGCATACCCGGCGAATACCAGTCCCATACAGAGTACCGAAGGACGGTCTTGACATCACTCCTATTAAAAGTCGAACACAGCACAATCACAAGAAAACTCGAGTATCTCCCAAACAGCACAACTTTGACCTACCCTGATGGCTCAAGGGTTCAACAACGCAGTCGCCTCCCGAACCATCCGGTCAAAGGTTCTCGCCCCATCTCTCCCAAACGCCTCCACGAACTCCTTTGCCTTCTCTGACACTAATTCCAAGAGGTCCGGCTCACCTTCCAAGTGCATCTTCATGTATGCTGTAACGACCACGGTCGCCCATACCTTCTTGTCGATCCCAAGCTCGTCTGCCTTTCCCAGTACTGTGTCTCCAACGAGTCGGGTGAGAAGAGGAGAGGCTATAAACGAACCGTCCACATCCATTTCTCGGAAGAGATCATACACCTCTCGCGAAATAGGGATCGGGACAGTCGGACGGCGCCGGGTCGGAGAAGTCGTGTCCATGAGGAACTCGGGGGAGGGAGCGCGGTCGATTGGATCGCGAAGCCGAGGTGGGGGACTTGGAGAGCGAGAGGATGTCCAACATGAGCTACAAGACGACCCTTCGAGGGAGCTCAGAGTGGAGAAGGTGTTGGTACTGCGATGAGATGAAGGGCTCCGTCCCCGTGAGGGGCTTGAGGTGCGTCCGCGTCCGCGGCCTCTACCGCTTTCGCTCGTGCCAGAATCGGACCCATCGTACCCACCAGGGAACCTTGGTTGGTGACGAGCACGGGAACTAGGAGTTGTGTGGGTGCTTGTGTGGGCCACTGGACCATTGGAAAAACCAAACACGGACGCGATGAAGGAGGCCACACCACTGGCAAGATCGTCAAGAAATGTGGGGGTCCCGGTTGGGCTGTCCTCTTGGACGTCTGCATTGGTCGGCCGGAGCCTCGATCTAGCCCACGCCATACTACCACTTCCGCGTTCCCGATTTCTTATTCGTTCGTCCCCCCTCCGGATGGCAATGAAGGATGTATGCTTGCTCGCAAGCTGGTACATTAAACCCAACCTAACTATGCCTGCTTTCCGCAGGTCGTCCTCGGAGACCAGGAGAGCTTCACCTGGAGCTGGAGTGGGGAGCGGTCCAACTGCGTCATCCAACTCCATAATGAGCTTTCGTGCAGCAAGCGTATGCACGATGGGAACAACTGAATGCTCGTCGGTGTCACGAAATGGCTTCACCTTCGTTATATCCACAATTGACTCTTGGGGCTCAGAAGCTCCTTCGACCTTAGTAATCAACCTAACAGAGGTCGGAACGGTTCCGAATGATGTAATTGCGAAGACCGTGAAGCGGATGCCAGAGAAGATTTTTGTCAAGGAATGTGGCGCTTGTTGTATAGCGGGGGGAGGTGCAAGTGCCGGGATGCCTGTAGGGAGGATGAACCCCATTGGCGGGGAGAAACTGGCCTGGGGACTCGAAGTATCGTGTCCCCAATCAATATCGATGCGTTCTATATTTTCCGAGCGTCCAGCATTTAAAAGTCGAGCACATTTTCCGGATATATCTTCGGTGGAATGTGCAAAGAGGCACTCTCCATTACCTTCTCGTGCGAGACGCGAACATATGTCGGGGGATACTCCACTCCCGATCCCAAGAACAAACAGACGCACGGGAGCCTGAGGTGGTGAGTTTCGAACAGCATTCGAAATGACCACCCAGGGGTTTAGTGCCTCATTATCCTAGAATAAAACTGTTTTCAGATCAAGCAGCTCATAAGCTTTGCCACATACGTAAATTTGGCCATCGGTAAGTAAGAATACGGCTGCTGGACGATCAAGCCCACGCGAGTTGAATGCCGACTGAAGAGCATTGGGAATTTCTGTCCCACCATAATTAGCGCTCATGCTTGCAACATGTGATGTCTGCGACTGCAATGTCAAGCAATGGTGTTTGGACAGAAAAAAACATACTGCTTCAACTAAGGATGTCTGATCGAGCCCACGGCTGCTCCGCCATAGGCTTGTAACTCTGTTGCCAAAGCTGAAAATGTTAAACGACGTCTGCGTACTGGGCAGTAGACGAAGTAGCATTATCAAGGTTCTCTTGGCTGTTTCGATCGGTTCATTAGACATACTTCCAGACCGATCAATGATGAAAATATATTCCTGCGAGGGGACTTTGGGGGCTTGGAACTTGGGAACGAGGGTCAGTTGCATTGCAATAGTGGAGCCTCCTCCATCCCTATCTCCCCCCACATCCAACACCTCCGCGAAGCACCTGGGTTTGTCTAATCCCTCGGCGTGTATGGCGATTACGAAGTCGCTGGTCAAGAATTCGGACGACTTCCAGAGTACAGACATGCGCCGCTGCGATTTTCGATGATTACGCCCCTTGTAGCGTCGGAGTGAAATGAAATGCGAAGGGCTGCGGATATTATGTATGACGTCACTAGTCTGGATGTCGACGTTGATATGAACACGAGTTCCAGAATCTGCAGAAAGAGTGTTCTGCATGGCTGCAGGTGGTGTACCATAGCGCTCGGCAATATACATCGGTAGCTGGAGTCGAACGTGATCCCGAAGACCTTCATCCGAGAGGTCCATCACGAACTACATGCAGGCTGTGGGTTTTTCAAAAAGGACGAGTAACTTGATACGCACTGTCAAGTGCGCTGTCACCCTCGTCGCAGCAGGAATAGTTCCGACTGATATTGTGAATACTGTGCGACGAAGAACGCATATGCATCAGCGTCTATCACAGGGTTAACAGGACTTACTGTCGTCGGTCACCCTCTCCACAAGCGCTGCTGTTTTCTTTTGCTCTACTGCATGCGCGAACATAAGAGCAGCCTCTTCCCTTTCCTTTACTTCCCCAACAATAACTGACCCGTCATCCAGTCCGAGCTCGAATGCGCAAACCGCGGCGTTGGCCGGGAGTGGGAAGACATACTTTGCTCTTCCTGTGGGTTCGTCCGAGGGATTGTAAAACGTCTGAGTGAGAACTATGCGAGAAGATACTATATCATGAGATGGATGGCGGTTGTGTCCAATGACCGGAGATAAGCTCTCAGATAAGGGTGCTTTGCCAATGGCGTACCGTCTACTACCCATGCTTTCACTCTCACCTCTTCTAGTGGGAGGTATTCGATCGTTGTTTGCCCATGTGGCTGGTGGGCAATGCCCGTGCGGGTTGAGGTCATGGGGGTACTGCGAACAGCGGAGAATGATGGTTGCTGTGTGGAAGCCCATCCACTCTTATCTCCCATCTTGAGCTGTATCGGTGTTGATGCTCGGCGCCTCGATTACAACCGAATGTGGGAGACCAGATGTGTCAAGTGGGCGCATGACCATTGAAGGAAGTTGGTTCAAAATGGACAAGAACATGGACTCGAGACTGGATTGGGTGAGAGTGGTGCCGTCCTTTCTCTTCTGGTTTGCGTCGCGGTTATCTCCAGAAGAATCCTTCCTTGAGGGGTCCCCGACCGAACAGCGCGGACGTCTTGCCTCCGAGTTCTTGGAGATGCGAATACAGCTGCACGTTTTTCCTGTACGAAGCACACTGGGCCGTTGGATTCGCAAAGCATTAGCATTCCGATCGTCCGAGTTCAAGTTGCATCGAAGCCTTGGAGTGACAAACATGCACAATCCGTCCTCTCACAGCCGGGTAGTCAGGTGACGACCACCCTCTCAGGGGTCCCACCTTCTCTATCGCCCACCGTCGGCATTGCACGCCACATGAATCTTCTGTTGTTTGACAACCCCTGAAGGCTTTCGCCCACGGCCTCGGACCTCCACGATCAACAAGTCCCATAATCTGTGCTATTGTACACCGGAGAGCTTCACCGTGCCCTTCGCCGTGACACGCACATGCTGGAACTCCAAATTTGCCAAAGTGTGCACGATGTCCCGTTTCCAGGACATGGCATAGAGGAATTCGTTGTAGACCCAAAAGACTGTTACCTGTGTAGACTCGTATGCAAGTCGTCACGACGGGTTTTCATTCAAGGTTCGAAAACAAGTTTCTTACAGTAACTCCAACCCCTCACAGAACCGAGTACAATCCCTGATCGACCAGTTAACGTGTCTTTCTGGTTCGTTGCATGGTGGCAAGGGACGGCAGTGTATGCTAAGGGCTGGACTCCCCACCGACATCAAGATATCGTGGTTTCTGAAGGTGCCATGCTTCCAAAATGTTCTTTCAGATGAGGTTGGGGCAGCAGCAAAGCAGGCTCTCTGAGCATCTCGACGCACCGCACGTCAACTCTCGACAAAGGAAGGGGTTTGTCGGTCAATCTCATAACATTTTAGGCTATGCGAGCTGACAATCTGCCTTTGCGCTGTTGAATCCATTCAAAGTGGTTTACTCAGCCGACGAACAAATACACACTACGAAACTAACGTCATGACATCTTCCTCGGAACCAGATAAATACAAGGCATAGAGGCATGTATCTGACCGCAAAGAACTAACCCACTGACAGCCAATTCACCTGCTTTAACAACTCTGTCCTCCTGCGCGATAGGATGGCCCCGGTAACGTCATCGAGGACGTCCCCTCCGACAGTCCGTACTCTCCACTCTCGGTCACAGGGACACTTGACGATTTAGAGTGGCCGTAGGAACGCGGGTATCCAATACCTTCACTGCTGACATGCAATCCACTCGAGGCAACTCGATAACCCCTCATACTAAGCACAAGGCGGGGGTATATCATGTACGGAACGGAATTCATGTATAGGGTGGCAAGCGACAAATATAGCACCTACATGAATGTTGGATATTTCCATGCGAATCAACGTACAGGAATTCACTCACCTGAGTCGTGAGGAATCCCCCCGTCGCTAGTGCCTCGAAAGCAAAATTCCTAAGGATTGACGTCAGCGTGCACCACGACGGAAGAACCTCCCGTACAAGACAAAGTAAACTATACTGTGCTCTAGAAGCAGCGTCATGTATTTGTTGATCTTCTGTCGCCCCATCGTCTTCCGTGTTTCAATAGAAGTCATGATGAAGCGGTAGATCGCCAGTACAATCAGTATAATGTCGAATACCCCCCTTGGAATACCATCATAAACGGTGATGATACTGCTGCGGGCGTATTGGACTTCGCAAAGGGTTGCATCAATGAAAGGGGTCAGAGAAGCGGCCGTGACTGTCGAGGTAGCAAAATTACTACAAAGCTGCTGTGCGTGTTCAGGGTACGTACCAACGAGACCACTATGAGGGCCATACCATATGATACCGAAGACAATACTGTTGATCACCACTAAGGAATACAGAGAGAGTAGGATGTTTCTAGTTCGTTTTATTTGATTGAACATGACCGAGACCCGGAGAATCATGATCACTAGATGGGGTATGAAGCTATGGACCTCAAAATAACCCAGAAACACACACCATCTGCCACCCAAAGGTAGAACAGTATAGCCCACTGAAGAAACTGTGACAAGACCATGCCTGGGGGTAAATATTTGGTTAGTCTAGATAGTATTGATGACAATGTGAGACCATACATCTAATGTCTCGCATAATCGGATGTCATCATGAACCGCTCTTGCAGGTTGTTTTTAAAGATCACACTCACGCCTAGGCCGAATTCAGCCGGAGCTCTATGCGAAACAAGAGACTCACTAATGTAGACATGGTGAAAAAGCCAGTGCCCGACCCTATCAGGGATAATTTTCGATCAATTCTCAAGCAAGGCAGGCGACATACCTAAGCTTCGAGTACTGGTCTCTCTCGTGAACGATCTGAACGATCCATATAAAGGTCATGACATACATTGCGAGTACAAGTCCCAAGTAACGCGCCTAGCGTGACGATGCGGGTCAACTCAGAGTGCTTTTTGAGCAGTTTGTTCACATTACCACTACGAAAAGCGTAGACATCACGGACCAGGGCTTCATCTAAAGAAAGTTGACGTAGATCATTGCGAAGAACGTTGCGCCATACCCATATCAGCTCTACCTACGTAGCGGTGAAGGAGAAAGACTAGGAATGGAACATTAGGCGAGCATACCTCGCGTGGCAAGGTGAGAACTGAGCAAATGGTTAGCGTTTGTATAAGACATAAGTTGGCGTGCGTACTAGAATCGTAGCAAACTGCTGTCGCAGAGGCGACTGCAAAGATAGTGGATTGGTAAGGGGATAGCCGCTCGGGAAGAACGTAGCCCGTCTTCTTCTATGGCCCACACTCACCCAGCATGTAATCCAACCGATGCAAACTTCCAAGGACAGATGCTACGGAAGACATACCGACGACTGAAGGCTAGGAAAACATCCTTATCGCTGAACGGCCTGCAGTTATAAGAATGCAAAGGCTCATTGACGCGGACGCTCATGTCTAAATTGTCATGACAAGCGGTCGAGAAAGAAGCTATGCGGTTTATCACTGTTTGCTCCACCTCGGTGGCAGTCTCCTGACAAAGTTGTCAAATCGACGGCCACATGACTGATGACTATGGTGCACCACTGTACAAGGAATATGAAGATTATTCGCTGGGATTCAATGATTTGTGTCCGTGATGTGATCCTGGATTGCTGCGGACGCAAAGTTTTCACGAGTTGCCAATGATGGCTCGTTTAAGACAGCTGGCGTCAGTACGGGTGAGTAAAAAGCGTCTGTCAAAGATGGTAGCCACTTACGCCTAATTTCGGCCATTAAAGTATCCATGGTCGGAGCGGAATCGAGGAGATCGACCACCGCGATAATTTCGCGGTGGTCACCTGGGCTTCCTGAAATAAAGGATGTGTGGATGAGACTCACAGATGCTGCCACTGTCGAGACAAACGCAGCCGGGAAATGGTCAGGCGCTGCATAGACATCCAGGAATGGGTAAAATGGGGTACAGGGTTGACATGCAGATTACTGGATATGAGCCATTCACATCGTTCCATCAAAAAAATGGTTGGCAGCCTGCCAAGATCCAGTTTCTGCGATAGGTCGAGTCTGGCAGCGGAAGAAGATGCCGAAGTGGTCCCATGATAAGGTCAGAAGAGCAAGCACGGGACATCCTTGTTCCCGTTCGAAGCCATGCGTATCACGACATGCGAGGAGAGAGAGATGGAGCATTTCAAGTCTTCAGAAGAGTGTTATAAACAAGGAACTCCTCGATGCAAACAGGCTGGAAGGAATGTCATGATTCAGGAAAAGCCGCCGCGTCGTTCGCCTGGCCTGACATAATACAGGTGTCGTGGGGGCCAACTTGGGCTGGGGTTAGGGTTTCCTTTTCATTCTCTCGTCTTCAACCACTTTGAAACATATTCCTCAACATCTCGAGCATGGTGCGTTCTCAAACACCAGACCAGCAATCGTCAAGCCTAACTTGCTCGTATAGGGTGGTGGAGCACGTTACCCGTACCCAAAACACGTATGGTCGCCAGCGGGTGCGTTGGAATGGACACTTCTCATCACTGCCTTGAGTGAATATGGCTGACAGGTGGATGGTGGACCCGTCCTGCGAATTGGGCAAGCAACACAGCAATTACCATGGCTGGTATCCTTGCCATTGCATACGGCGTATGGTCTATTAGTGCTGAGCGAGAGGTAACGAGGTTTTCTTACTAGATTTGGTGATGCTCATGGCTAGCATGCGGACAGACTCGGCACGTTCTTCCCGATCGCCCCATACCTTCGATGTTGGTACGAAAATTCTCTACGCTCTCCTGTTTTCAAGGCTCACCAAGAAATTAGTGGGCAAAGCAATTTAGACAGCAGAACAAGGAGTAGGCGTGAATGGTCAGGACGTTTCCCTGCCACTTTTCGTGTACCAGTGCCCTCCGCCTAATTGATTCCGTGTTTCGCATCTTGACTGGACGTCCTGTGTGTCCAAGCTGCGATCATGCCCTAAACACTCATGAAAGGCTTCTGAATCCTTCCTTGCAAACCGAGGACATTCCAGGTCGATGGTCCGCCCGAACTCAGCCTTCCTCATCTCTCATATCATGTACAAAGTGTCCTTAATTATGAAAGATTTTGGTTGGATGGCGGTGCGGAGGAAGGCCGGGGATGGGAAATAATAGGATGCTGATGTCGTCAGTATACAAACATCGGGTCCGGAGAAGTGTCCTTCCTTTTATTGTTTGTCTTCCGACTAATATCCCAGAGGCCACATTTGTTCGTTCTGCTCGCGACTACCCCGAAACTTGCAACTGGTACAAGCGGTCTGCCTTGGGCATGCCCTCGTTGGATTTCCGTATATTTGCTGCTTTTGGGACGACACCACTCTGGACTGCCTGGACTGGCATCGAGGCTTGAATTTGATATGCAAGTTGATTTCCTGGTCAAGGTTCTTGCAGAACTGATGATCATCTTCAGCGCCTCCGAGAAACTCACCTCACCACCGATCAGTTTGATCGAGGCAATTCACCTGCGCCTTCACACTGCCTGTCTCATTTCCATTTCCAATCATCTTAATGTCGCCCAAAGTCCAACAGTGGAACAAGCCACAGGGGTGATAGTGCAGTTAGCACAGGCACGAATAACGGCATTCTGACCCTTGCGCCTTTTTGGTCGGAGATGTACAGCCTTGTGGAGACCACAAACATGATCAGCTGAGGACCACTGGGGGACGCTGAGGGAACTTTACTGCTTACCCATCGAGAGCGGTACATCACCCCTTGTTTGAAGTGCAACAGTATTTGAGGCTGTTGTTTGGTAAAAGCAGGATGGTGTCCCGCCCAAGGTTGCGAGCATATGGCAAGGAGAAGGGTGCAAAATTACCTCTGATCCAGTAGACTTTAGAGAGAAATTCGAACACATGATATTTCATGTGGATCGTCGCACCGAAACAGGATGGGTCATCATGGGACATTTCGTCGTACATATCTACATGCTGCTTCATCATGTCGAGTCTGCCATTTGGTAAACTCGCTCAATATACATCGGTCAAGGTCCTGGTTTTGCACTATCATGACTCGACGGGCTTCACCAACGAGCGCAAGCCCCGTCACATATAGCTGACACTATTGCGTTTTCCCAAATAAATAAGAACAAATTAAAAGTAAGCAACGCAGAGAAGACGTACCTGGCTTTGAGGGACTAACCCAATAGAAAGCCTTTTCATCCGACCGTAGCAACTCTATCCCGAGGACGTCATCGGAAGAGTTACCCCCGATAGCTCGTACATGCCAATATCGGCCGGGGAACCACTCAGCCATCGAAGGTGCGAGTGTCCAGGGCTATCCCTATCAATACGCAATCCACCTGATGTGACCCGATAACCCTTCATGCTAAGCACAAGGCGGGGGTATATCATGTACGGAACAGTGTTGATATATAGAGTGGCAAGTGACATGTACAGCGCCTACACGATATTGGAATGCTGTCTGCTACCCATCACATGGAGATTTACTCACCGAAGATGACAGCACCATCCCAATCGCAAGTCCCCCGTAAGCCATGTTCCTACGTGTTGATGTCAGCGTTCGGCACGACGATCCTTGGGAGAGGTCCTCTCGTACAAGAGAAAGTAGAGCACATTGTGTTCCAGTAGTAGCGTCATATATTCATTGACTTTTTTTCTGCCCAGTGTTCGTGCTTCAATGGAGTGCACGATGAATCGATAGATTGCCAGAACCATTAGCAGAATATCGAATAGTGTCCTTGGGATGCCGTCATAGATGTTGGCAATTACTCTGCGACTAGACCGAGCTGCGCAAAGCGTTCCGTCTATGAAAGGATTCAGATGGACGGCCGTCGCTGATGAGGTAATAAAGTCATTTCAGAGCCAGTGTGCATGTTTGCGATACATACTAACAAGACCACTGTCTGGACCATCCCAGACGAAGTCGAAGACAAAATAATTGATCGAAATTAGGGAGTACAGAAAGGATAGAATGCATCCTGTCCTTTTCGGTTGATTGAACATGACTGAGACACGAACAATCATAATTACTATATTTGGGTCATCAAGCTAGCACTTTCAAAGTAACCGGGGGTTACCAACCGTCCATCACCACAATGTAGATCACTTTGGTCCACATGAGAACCTGGGGCATAATTGTACCTGAGAGGAAGTATTTGATCAACATGCATTATACATTGTTGTGTGAACATACATCTATTATTTCGCGTGATTGAGTGCCATAGTGAATCACCTTTTCGGGCAGCGTAAGGAACCACACTCACGCCTAGATCGAACTCAGTGAGGGCTCAACGCAAAACAAAGGACTCACCAATTCAGACATGTAGAAAATGCCAATGCCCGAACCTATCGGGTAACCGGGGACAATTCGCGATTGATTATCAAAGAAGCTGGACGACATACCCAATCCTGAAGCACTTGTCTCTGCTATAAGTAATTTGAATGACTTGCATAAAAATCGCGACACACATCGTAATTAAAAGCCCAACGTAACGAGCCTAGTATGATGGCGTGGGTCAATTCAAGGTGACAATCAAGTAGCTCGTTCACGTTACCACCACAAAAAGCGTAGACATCACGGACCAAGGCTTCATCTAAAGAGAGAGAGTTGACGCAGAACCCTTCAAAAATATCGAAGCATACCCATATCAGCTCCACCTGCATATTGGTTAGAAGAAAGCTAGGAAGTGAGTATTGCTGGAGGGTACTACCTCGTGTGAATAGGTAAGAACTCGGAAAAGAATAAGTGAAAGCAGAGGACAAGAGTCGACATGCGTACTATAGTCGTAACAGACCGCCGCTGTAGCTGCAACTATGGGCAGTGGATAGTAAATGTGATTGCTTGAGGACGTAGTCCGTCTCCTATTATCAGTACGTACCGCAGGTGCGATCCAACAATTGCAAGCTCTTGAGGGTAGATACTATGGGAGACATATCGGCTCTCAAGACGTCGAGGAGTTAAAAGATCACCCATATACGATCACTGGCTATAAGAACGGTGCCAACATCCATTGGCGTTGAAACATCCAAGGAATGTGGTCAAGAAGGAAAGACATGCGGTCCGATTCTGATGAAAAGAAGCTAGTCGACAGCCACACGACTGATGACCATGATGTTCCACCGGACGAGGAATCTACAGAGTTCGACGGGCTTTGATTGGTTTTTACACCACGTTATCATTGTTGTAAACGAGTTTTCTGGATCTCGCTGGCAACGAGCAGAAAGGCTTTCGAGCGCGCAGACTACTCACGCCTGATTTCAGCTATTACATAAATAGAGCATTCGTGATCCCGCCGTAATCGAGGAGCTATAAAGATTACCAGGGCTTCAGGCTAAAGATAGGTAACGTGCGAATAAGAGCGATAAAATGCTATCGCTGTCACGACAGTGATGTGGACCACGCACATAAGGGAAGTTCACATCGGTCCATCACGAACATTACAGCCAGCTCGCCAAGCAGGTGAGTGCCAAGATCAAGTTACTGCGACAGTGGAGCAGAAGAAGATACCGGAGTAGTCCCGTGATGAAGTTCGCTGTCGAACAAACAGTAACAAACACGCCAACACTCTGCCAACCAAGTTAGTGGAGCATAGCAAGCTGTCTCCATCGATGACATCCGGTGATATGACAGTGGAAGGTCTACCCTTTTGGTGACCGAGTCTTTCCCTTTGCACGACCACTGAGCTCGCAGCATGTCGATCCATTTATACATCCAACCAATATTCAAGTGTAGGGCTTTTCGTCTTGATACTTATGTGGCTGTCTTTCTCAGGCATCACTGGGAACCCGACTTGGTTTGTCACCAACAACCCGTCATCACTCCCAACGAAACGTGGCCACACGACCCTGATTAAATAATGTAAACCAACCTCTCACAAGGGGACGTGTAGGTCTGTCTCTTAATGTTGCGAGGCCTGCTAGTCTACTGATGCGATGCAAGCTTGATAGTTTTCGTTACAGTTTGGAACAGTATGGATTGGTTCTGGGTATAGCTCCTTCCATGTTATACAATCTCTCCAAGAAACAGCAGATCGGATGGACACTGACATACTAGTGGTTCACGTGTGCGATGTACCAAGCCGACTGACCTCCGTATCGTCAATTAATTTTGCATATACACACAATTCAAACGTATGGCCATCCTTGCGATGCTGCCTATCCTTGTGAGCCAGCATTTCTTGGTCGCATTTGTGTTCTTCCCAGGGTTGAAAGACAGAGTCCTTCGAGTTGCATCACAGACGAACCATTGATTCGGGAGTGTTGAATCCCCTACTGCACGACAACGCGCTATCTTGTTAACTTCACACCGCCGGGTACAACGATCAAGGAGGACCTCAGACATGGGGGATTTAGTCAGCGGCGGTAGGTTCGCAGATGGGCTACGTCTTGGCTCTTAGTCAGGTCCATCCCTCTTCAACATCCATAATGCATGATTCAACTCGGTTGCACACTGCCAGGGCTGCTGGAATGCTGGTAGTTAAGGAGAGAAAATCAGAAACTGTCCTCAAGATGACCTCGTGAGGTACTGTTGATCCTTTGGGGCTGAGGCTTACCGCTGTCGTGCAGCGAGAACCCACGATCTCCGGACCCGGTGCCAAGCCTATCGCTTGAAACGTGAAACTGTCTGTGTTCACGAGTAGGATTTGTACAACTTGGTCCGTGCTCGGTCTCAGGTATACCGGACTCGACGGGGCGTGTAACCCATAAATATGTCTGTATACAAGTATGGTTAACCTAGCAGTCTGGTCCAGCAGCCCCCCATTTTCAGATGGTATCAATCCGCTTCTGTATTTCACCTTCCCTTCAAGTGTTCGCTCTCATAGCCAATGCGCTTGCAGTCCGCGCCTCAATGCCCGAAGCAGGTCCACCATTGGTCGCTCTAGACTATGGCATGTTCCAGGGATTCAATTCTGCCGGAAACACCGAATCTTTCCTTGGCATGCCCTTTGCACAACCACCGTGAGCGCACAGTGCATTAATTTATTTACGTGTCGGACCGTATTCTAGAGTGGGGCCTCTTCGTTTCAACAATCCAGTACCCCCACAGGCATTCTCCGGCGTCAGAAACGCGACCTGGTTTAGCAACATGTGTCCCCAGCAACTCGCCGTCGGACTCGACGCATTTCCAAGCATCCCTGGGCTCAATGGTACAATCCAATACCTGGAGGAACTGCTACCCGGAACTCTAGTAACCAATGCCTCAGAAGATTGTAGGTTTACATAACCCATTCAGCATGTCCTTCATTGAAACGAAATACGTAGGCTTATACCTTAATGTTATGAGGCCTGCTGGTGTCTCTGAGGGAGCCAATCTTCCTGTCATTGTTGTAAGTCAGTCCTTTGTGGCACTCGAGAACAACAAGTTCTCACTCGAGTGCAGTGGATATATGGGGGTATTACTTCAAAATATTCTGCTCTTGAATGATACGAAGTTCACTCGATCGATAGGAGGCTTCCTAAATGGAGATTCATCTGGGTACAATGGTACTCGGATTGTCTCGCGTTCACTCGATTTAAAGTCGCCTATCATCTACGTCTCCTTCAACTACCGATTGAATGGTAGGTCTTTGCTTGACTACCTTATGGCCTCGGAAGTTAACATTTAACTTCACAGCATTTGGATTCCTTGGTGGAAAGGAAGTACAGGCTGCAGGACTTGGGAATTTCGGGCTTCATGACCGTAAGCCTCTACAAGTTTAATCTGAAGTTGTCGACAAAGTTATGCAGAGCGTTTGGCGCTTCAGTGGGTCCAAAAATATATTCACCTATTTGGAGGAAATTCGCAACAGGTCACCCTGTGAGTGCTTCGGGTTCAACGCTTTAGGGTGGTGCCGCAACAATGTCTTCCTAGGTGGGGCCAAAGTGCCGGCTCGATGTCTGCAATGCTGCAGATGATTGCTTATGATGGTCAAGTAGATGGCCTCTTCCGGGGAGCCGTCATGGTATAATTCATCGCATTTTGGAATCACCATACATTGAAGAGTTGTTCTAGGAGTCTGGTTCTGTACTCCCGGGACATGACATTACCTATCCACAAGCCCAAGAAAACTACGACTTTCTTCTGGAGCAAACCAATTGTTCCGCCGCAAATGATACGTTGGATTGCCTTCGTTACGCTCCATATGAAATGATCTACAACGCGCTTTTGCAAACCCCTGGGGTATTCTCTTACCAGGGGGGCAACATCTCATGGGGACCACTCATTGATGGCATTTTCTTAAAACAGTCGATGAGGCAGTCACTAAGCCAAGGAAAATATGCACAGGTAAGCTTCGTCAGGTTAAATTATTTATGATGGCTGAAACACTTGCCAGGTACCCGCCATTCTCGGAGATGTTGACGACGAGGGAACGTGAGTTATCTAAGCTGGAAATAGTGACAGATACCCAAATATTTAATCTCTCCCATACCTGTTCAGGCTCTTCTCCATCGCCAGTTTAAACGTGACGTGAGCTTTACTCTATGCCTTCCGAGGGTCGTGATTAACTGATGGCATCGTGATAGCACAAACGATCAGTTCTTAGAGTACTTGCAAACGAAGTAAGCTGACTACATCTCCCTCCGTGGCCTCTACTGACAAAACATGCGATATGCCAGCTTCCTTGTCGGTGTTAGTGAAGAAGATATTCAGAAAGTTGCGACGGCCTACCCAGAGGATCCCACCTTAGTGAATACCTTGTCCAGCTTTCCTACACTATAAGGATAATTATGTCTTGGCAGGGATCTCCGTACGACGTCGGGACGAATGATACTTTGACGTGGGTTCCGTTCCTAGCCTGTCCACTGAGTTTTCTGACATCCGATAGTCCGGAATACAAACGCATTTCTTCATTCCAGGGCGATTTCTATTTCCAACTTCCACGACGCTACTCCCTACGCTATCTATCTTGTACGCAAGATGTTTGGAGCTACCGTGAGTTCGAATCCATCTCCTCGTGTGTACCTGCTGAGTGATCCTTCGATAGTCTGGAAGAGAAACAAATATGTTCCAGGTCTAGGTTCCTTCCACGGGAGTGACTTCCAGGAGTT
>JBBPTP010000405.1:0-20031 GCA_038094195.1 Pulveroboletus aff. carminiporus | reverse complement strand
TTATCATCACTCCTCTATAAGCAGTACCCAGTCTGCTAGACCTCTAGTTCCTAGTCTATAAGCAAGGCTAGTAAAGCCCTTGGTAAAGGATACCACAAGAGTAACAAGACACTTCTCTTGGGCAACTACTATTGCCTCTTGACGGCTACACCTCAGGGGTTTAGGGTTGTTTCAGGAGGTTGAAAATTGATGTTTATGGATAAAGCCCCAGTCGATGCAGTTCATTTGCACTCCACTATCGATAAGGGCTTTTGTGTCAACACTTTTTAGTGTGTGTGAGGAAATGATGAGTTGGATGGGGATACTCATGTTCACAGTTTGTAGCTTTACTGCAGCTACTTTGGTATCAGGGATGATTTCTTCATCATCTTCATCTAGATCGACGAGGTCAGGGAGTTCCTCTACTTCTGTTATGGGAGTGAGGATTTCCATAGTTTGGGGTTTCTTGGATTTGCACAATTTGCACCTAGATTTCTTGGTTATAGTTTTTTCTCTTTTTGGAGATTCTAGGATGGGGGTGAGAAGTGGGTTTTCTTCCCGAGATTTGGGAAGCTTGACGCAAGGGGTCAGGTCTAAGGTGGTTTGGACCATAGTTGGTCTCTTGGTTTCTTGGGTGAGGAGAGCTGAGATGGCTTCTTGGATCAGGATTGCCTTTGGTAAGGTCAGGGATGGTGTTTCTTTCTTGAAGATTTGACATTGATGGGCAAGATGCCCCTTCTGCCTACAGCGGTAACAAGCATGGATTTTCTTCAAGATTGCCTTCTTTTCAGGCATGAGTTTGGAAAGGGAGTGACGCGATACACGCATCCAGGATTCAACAGAGGTCGTCGACATGTTGCTAGAAAAATTTGACCTAGGTAGGTCTGAGGGATATGACAGGAGTTTGTCAGCTGGGATATGACCTATTAGGTCCTTGAAATACAACTGTCATTGGTTGCCTAGGATATGACCACAGTTAGTCCTGGAATATCGCCTGGGGTTGACGATCGAGAGACAGAGATGGGTATCAAGGGAGTAGTTTCGGCGAACGTATGATGACGGCCAGCAAGAGAGGAGAAGCTAGAGCTTTTGTTAAGCTTGGCTCAGGTAGAGACAAGCAAAGCCCTTCAAAGAAAGTATTGTCTTCGTAGAATGAGGACAAGACAGATAGATGAGGAGTTGTACATGCAAGATGACAATGATGAGGATATGTCGCATGTTAAGAGCAACAATGATGGAGGTATGAAGAAGTCATGCGATAAGCGACGACTTAGTTATGAGAAAAGATACTACCACGAAGGTAGCCCAGGGATTCAGGGAGTGCTCAATCAATGTGGAGAGCAAAGACACACAAGAGACGGAACATGAGGAAAGCTAGTTATTGAACAGGCTACCAGATACAAGAAAGGTATCCGAAGGAAGCTCTAGCTTAGGGAAACAGAAATAGAGCTACAGGTGGGTATAAGTAGTGATAGGTGATATGCTGAGTAAGCAGATTACATGGTGAAGATAGAATACTATTGGAAGATAAGAAGAACCCTGGAGACTGTGGGAGTTCTCATAGAAAGAGATAGAAGGTCATGGAACATGGAAGAAGAAGATTCCTGACTGTGAAGGTACTCATGTGACTGTAAGGGTACTCACATGATGACTAAGCAAAGATAAGAGAAAACAAGGTATGCACAAGGCAATAGATAGCTACATGTGGAAAGGAATCCAAGGAAGTCCATGATGGACGATGATAAAGCTATGATACACATTGTCAGGGAAAGGGAAGAATGAGGATGAGAATAAGGACGAGGACAAGGGAAATGGGCAAGGACAAGGATAATGGCGAGGACAAGGTGTTAATACAGTGTATGCCTATAAGGCCAGGGTGAAACGAGGATGAGCACACAAAGACAGAGTTCAGACGAAGGCCATGAGTAGATGAGGACGGAAACACGGATAAAGGTCTTAGATCATGGATAAGGAGGAATGTAGTCTTGAGATGCAAGGGCGATGTTGATTATGCGAGAAAAAGAGTATAGGGGCTGGAAATAGGGGAAAATGTAACAGCAAGTGTACTAGAAAAGTATACTGGTATGACTACAGTAAAGTCAGAACGGATGACTATGATATTCTTTTCCACCCTCACCTACGTTCTCACTCATATCTACAAAGATTAAAGAAGTACTCTTACTAGAGTAGCAATGGCACAAGTACCTGAGTTCAATGAACAAAACTGGGCAACTTTGATGACCTTGTTTCAAAATGCCATCGACAGAATACAGGCAATGGAGAACAAAAGATTTGCTCTTCAGGATGCTCTAAGTAGGGCAGAAGTGCAATTAACAACAGTAGTGGAAAATGCAGAGCAAGCAGATCAAAGGACATGAGAGCTCATGGGAGTATATACATGGGCAACAGGAGGGCAGGCCACTGTAATGGAATCCACTGGGGGAAGTACCAGCAAAGTGGAAATCTTCATGGATCCTGGCATATATGATGATAGTCTCTCAAAGTTCAAAGAATGGTGGATGAAGATGAAGGTCTGAATGGATTGCAATCCAAAGCAATTCATAGACAAATTCAAGATTGATGGGACACCAGAACCCCATGGGAAAAATTGGGCATATGCAGTCTTATCTCGCCTAAAGGGTGAGAAAGGAAGTTTCTTCACAGAAGTTGAGCTGCAAAAGCTCACTGCTGTCAAGTCCCTCATCGATGATTGGGATTCACTTGTCATGGAGATTGAGGGGTTATTCTGCCCTCAACTACAGAAGGACTGGGTGAAGAAGGAAATCACCAAATGTATACAAGGATCTAGCTCCATCCTCATGTTCATCATAAGATGGAGAAAACTCTATTATCAATCAGAGGTGGACCAAAGTCATGGGATCTATCTTCTGGAAAATACAATTCACTCCGACATCAGACTGGAGCTATTCAAGGGTTGACAAAAGCAAAATGTTGACCAAACACTATTTGAAATAAAGAACATTGGTATGCAACTAGAAGTGTACCATATGTTTAATAAATCTATTGGAACTAAACCATGGGAAAAGAAGGAGAAAAAGAATGAGGCCAGAGCAGCTAAGGCCAAAACTAACAACATGAGTAAAGGCAATGGCCCCTCATGTTTCAATTGTGGACAACAAGGGCATCTCATAAGAGACTGCCCAAAACCAAAAGTACAGTGCCCAGAATGCAAGTTCTTGGGTGCTAAGCACAAACTGGGGTGCAAGAAAGCATCAAAATCCAAAGTATGAACTGCAACAACCTCAGGGGGGAAGGCAGTGGCAAGAATGAAAAGCTCCTGAAAAAGGAAGACACAAAGGGCAAAGAGAAGGAAAAAGCTGACCCTTTTGCTGCAGTCAGGGGAATGTCTTTTGATGAAATGAAGGCATTCTTTTACAATATGAAGGAATTGGAGTTGGTAAATCATGGATGGAATTGAGTAATCAGGGTGCTCAATCTCATAATGTAAAACATGAAAAATCCAAAAACAGGTTTGAAGTTCTTTCTGTAGAGGAAGCCATAGATGGCAACCAAAATGATGATTTATCAAATTGCCAGAAGGAGGTGTCTTCTGCTAGTCAGAAGCATGGCATCGCTGTAAAGGACGTGCTTAATTCCTCCACCAAAACTAAGAAAAAATATAACGAAACAAATTTCCCTGAAGAGATCTTTACCAGATCTGCAAACCCATCCAAGGAAATTCTCCTAGACATAAAAATAAGTCATGATAAGAAAAACCTGAAAGGGATCAAAGCACTCTTAGATAGTAGCACAAACATTATTTTCATTGATAAGAAATGGGCCCAAAGCAATGACCTTGTGCTTAAAGCACTAAAGAATCCAATCCATGTGTTCAATGTTGATGGAACACAGAACAATGCAGGAGACATTATGCACTGCATGGAAATTATAATTGAATTTCAGGGTCATCAGGAAAAAGCTACCGCTGAGGTGATAGACCTAGGGTCTAACCAATTAATCCTTGAATATTCCTGGTTGAAATGACACAACCCTGAAATCGATTGGGAAAAGGGGTCCATCAAAATGATCTGATGTCCATGCAGTTGCAAAATGCTACAAGAAGCTTCCACATGGATCTTAAAGGAAGAACAAGAGGAACAGAATTGTGCATGGAATGCATACTATCTTTGAGCAGTACTGAAGAAGCTTGTAAAGAAAAAGAAAAAGATGTTTGAGGAGATGGTTCCAAAGTACTACCATAAATATTGCATGATATTTGATAAGCATGACTCTGAATGCATGCTGCTGCAAAAGCCATGGGACCATGGAATTGATCTTAAAGATTCATTTAAGCCAAAGAAAGGCTGAATCATTCCACTCTCCATGAAAGAACAAGAAGAAGTTTTGGCATTCATAGATGATCAACTAAAAAAGGGATACATTCATTCTTTAAAGTCGCTGCAAACATCGCCAGTGTTCTTTATTCTAAAGAAGGATGGAAAGAAGCATATGGTTTAGGATTACAGATACCTGAATGAGCACACAGTGAAGAACAATTACCCATTGCTGCTAATTTCCCAGTTGGTTAAAAAGCTCAAAGGAGCAAAATTATTTACAAAAATGGATTTACGATGGGGTTACAACAACATTCAAATCAAAGGAGACAAATGAAAGGCCACTTTTGTGTGCTTCTATGGTGCTTATGAACCCCTCATGATGTACTTTGGGCTATGCAATTCACCAGCCACCTTCCAAGCAATGATGAATGAAATCTTTGCTGATATGAAAGATGTGGTGGTGGTGTACATCGATGATCTATTAATATTCACAAAAATGGATGATGTAGAAGAACATGCCAAGTTGGTGAATGAAGTTCTTTGCAGGTTGCAGGAAAACAACCTGTTTGTAAAACCAGAAAAATGTTCCTTTTATGTAAAAGAAGTGGAATTCCTCGACATGAAGGATTCTGCTGATGGAATTAAAATAGAACAAGATAAAGTTCAAGCCATTCTGAAATGGCCTATGCCCAAGAATGTTCATGGAGTAAGAAGTTTCCTCAGACTTGCAAACTTCTATAGAAGGTTCATTGAAGGCTATGCACAAGTCACACTCTCTCTCAATGACTTAACAAAAAAGGACACTCCTTTTGTTTGGGGCAAAGTCCAATAACACATGTTTGACACGCTAAAGAAAAAATTTACAACTATTTCAATTCTGGCCTATCCAGATAATGAGTTGGAGTTCTGCCTCAAAACTGACACCTCAGATTATGCTATGGGGGCAGTACTGTCAGTTAAGAAAGAAGAGAAGTGGCATCCCACTGCCTTTGCTTCATACAGTATGAAACTGGAAGAGCACAATTACCCAATTGCTGACAAAGAAATGCTTTCAGTAATTAAAGCATTGGAACTGTGGTGACACCATCTAGAGAGATCCTGTCACCCCTTTGAAATATGGAATGATCATGCAAATCTACAGTGGTTCATGAAACAGCAGGATTTAAATCAGTGCCAGGCAAGATGGGCACAATACTTATCTAGGTTTCATTTCAAATGGATACATAAACTAGGGACATTGATGGGAAAAGCTGATGCCTTATCCAGAAGAGAGGATCATAGGGCAGGAATGGAAGAAGACAACAAACAGATATTAATCATTTCACCTAGCTCCATTAAGATGATGGAAATCAAAGATCCAGGAGATCTTCTTAGAACAGAAGTCACAAAAGCTACCTCATTGATTAAAGAATTCAAGGCACGTGATTTATGCTGAAAGAACAGCATATGCTGAGAAGAAAACAGCACTCTATATGATAAAGAAGACTGGTTATATGTTCCAGCCAAAAATGAGTATGTTGTCAAGGATCTCCATCTAGAGATCATTAGATTACATCACGACACACCAGTTGCTGGGCATCTAGGTGCTGAAAAGACACAGAAACTGATTGAAAGATCATATTGGTGGCCTGGTCTATCCACATTCATTAAAGATTATATATCAAGATGCAATAGATGTGCACAATTTAAAGGAACAAACAAAGCTCTATCGGGAAAGCTTCATCCCTTAGACACACCACATATGCCATGGGTAGATATCTCTACTGATTTTATAACAGATCTTTCCATTTCTGATGGATATAACTCAATACTTGTCATCATGGACAGATTCTCAAAAGAAGTAGAATTTGTCCCTTGCTCTAAAAATATTTCAAGTTTTGAAATGGCTAAATTATATTTGTTCCATGTCTGAAAAGATCATGAACTTCCATGCACAATCATTTCAGATTGCAGACCACAGTTTGCTGTGCAGGTAATGAAAGATTTATGTAAACATCTGGGCATCACTCTGAAGCTATCCACCACCTTTCACCCACAAATGGATGGCCAGACAGAAAGAATCAATCAAAAGATGCAGAGCTATCTCTATATATTCACTATAGAAAATCCAGAGAATTGGGCAGAATGGTTGCTCCTGGCACAATTCTCATATAATATTAAGAAACAATCAACAATGAAGATAAGTCCCTTCGAAGTCACATGCTCTTATCTATCAAGAATGGGATTTGAGCAACATAAGATGAAAGCTCCAGCAGCTGAAATAATGACAGAAAAAATAGAAAATATACTAGAAAATATACATAAGAATATTGATGAAGCAAAGAAAAAGATGAAAAAACAAGCAGATAAGCATCAATCTGAAGCCCTAGAATACAAAATAGGAGATAAAGTTTGGCTCAGCATAGAGCATCTTCAACTTCCATGGGCATCATGTAAACTTCAAGAGAAGTGGATTGGTCTCTATGATGTCATTGCACTGAGGGGTCCTAATGCATGTGAACTCCACTTGCCAAAAACAATGAAAATTCACCCTGTCATAAATGTATCTCACCTAAAGCCATATAAGGAAAGGTTGCAGGGACAGGAAGCTCTGATGGCAGGCCCATCATATGTAACAGAAGATCATGATGAAGAATACAAGGTTGACTATCTCATTGATTCTTGCATGAAGGGATGAAGGTTGGAATATCTAGTCCATTGGTGTGGATGGTCAGAAGATGACCATATCTAGAAGCGAGAAGGCAACCTAAAGAATGCCCAACAAGCAATAAAAGAGTTTCATAAAAAATACTCCAATGCTCCTTGAAAGTTGAGGATGTCAGCAGTTGATTTTATTCAATTATTCAAGTACTATGGAAAACCTATTCTGAAGGGAACCATACAACACTTTAATCATCTGGAATACAATTCATAGAAGGGGGGTAGTGTTACAAACACTGTCTAATGACATACCTTGTTCTTTGGGACTCAACACTTTTCTCTCAAACTAATGACTAAGCATGATCATTTTATTTCACCAAGTCAAGTCACATATCAAGGGTAACAAACCCTTGACCCACTCTCATTCAAATCACAATTCTCTTTAATTTCCATGTAGAAGTTCCTTAACTTCTATTCTCATGCTCATAATGGACAATGTGTCCATCATGCTTCCAAACTTCCATTCTTCCACACAATGTGTGTGCAAGTATGCATTTAATCACCAATTATTTCAAAGATATGCCACAAGGCTATGCACAGATATGTTCTGAGTCACAAGAACTCATCATGGACAGCCTTATATTACTACATTAAGATATATGTTTCCAAAGAAGAACTATTTACATATACAAATAAGTACAAATCCATACAAATCCCATGTAGTATATAAACCCAGGCCTTTGATGCAAAGTCCCTCAATCTAGTTTTTTCTGATACTCATCACTACAAGTGAGGAGTTCCTAGATTTGACCCTTTACTCCTATTCATCCTCTCATCTTTTAACTTCAACAACTAGCAATTCTGTATAGGGTTGTTTGATAGCTTGTAGTTGCTTCAGTGGATCTTTCATATGGATGGAAGGTAGAGTTTGTAGAAGAGTGGAGATAGGACTAAAGTAATTATTATAGGTGCACTCTATGCCATAGTGTATAATGATTACTGAAGCTACAAGCACTATGAAATACAGACTAAGAACATGGATACTCTTAAGTTTTATCTTATCAGTACTGATTTACTGATTACTCTTTATTTTCACATTATCACATCTTTACATGTGCACATGGTCACATTTCATGATTTCTCTTATTTACAATTTCATGTCATCACTCTTTGATAGAGTCATACTTCATGATCATCACAACCCCTATCTTTATGAGTCATGATCATAGATGAACCACACCTGATACTTGAGGCATCAGGCTATGTCTTCCATTCTATCATATCTATGCTTCTCTTCCATTTCTACTTATTAGATACACATTGTAACATCATGGACTATATAGGATATCTCTAGATAAGACATCCATAAATACAAACATAAGTAGAGTATATATATGTACAACTCATGTAGAACACAAGGGACCCTAACAAAGTCCTCTTGTATATTCCCCTCTAAAGATATTCAAAGACTCCCTGTTTCCCTTGCCTAGGGTTATCACTACTATGGCAGAAGTTGCCTATGCATAAGAACATGCATATAAGAAGATCTGGATCACAGAAGGCTATACCTCTATAGGCAGTCCATATAAGAAGATACACAAGGATGTTGTACCTCTTAGTGAGTGCCTCCCTTGTAAGAAGATATAACATGTTGTGCAAAGGCTATACACATGTTAAGACCAAGGACCATAGTGGCAGTGCCATTATAGGAAGTCCATACAAGATCTAAGAAGATAAGATAACAAGATCATTGTAGATATTACATGCTCTTGTGTATTCCCCTCTAAAGATATTCAAAGTATTATCACACATCCTTTGTTTCTAGTCTGTAAGAAAGACTAGTCAAAACCTACTTGGTAAAGGCTACCACAAGGCTAACAAGACACTCACCTTGGACAACTACTATTACCTCTTGACAGCTACACTTCAGAGGTTTGGGTTGTTTCAGTAATAGTAAAAGGTCCTTTGTGTTTTGGAGTGAATTTTGGATTAACAACTATACATTTTAGATTTCTGGCTTCAAGCCAGACTTTGTCACCTTTTTTAAAAGGAATGAAGTGTTTGCAAGTGTATGATGTCATGACCTGGCAAGTGAGTTCATGGACTGCTAAAGCTTCATGGTGGGCAGCTTCAAGGATTTTGAGTTGATCAATGACTGCTAGGATAGAGGATTCTGTGAAGACAGTGGGAATAGCTTTCAGTTCATAGTCAAGCATGAGGTAAAATAGAGATTCAGAAGTGACAGAATGAGAGCAGTGGTTATGTATGAATTCAGCATGAAAAATTGATTCAGACTAAGATGTTGGACTGTTACCACAGTGTTAGACCTAGCACTACAGCACCTTGTGTGAAACATGATGTGGTGAGTTCTTAATGCTGGGAATAACCAGACTCAAGAGAGATTCTACTGAGGGAGGAGCTCATGAAGAGTCACAATGTCCTCAATAGATCTTATATTACTAGGCAAAGGCACAGTAGATTCAAAGTAAGGAAAACCATTACATGATGTTTCCTACTGGTTTAAATAGTGACAGTTGATTGACTTAAGGGCTGGTCCATCTGAGATATAAAAAGAAGAGAAGACTGTGGATTAGTCAATCTGCAGTAGAAACAAAAAGAATGTAACAGAAATGGAAGATGAGTAATTAGGAACTACAACAGTGATGCAATAGAATCACTAGAGGAGTTAGCATCCAAGATAAGAGCTCAAAGAAGAATAAGTTGTGGACATAAAGGTGAAATGATAAGTAACAAGTGAGACCAGGTGTTATAACAGGTATCAAAAGTAATGGCAGGTTGGGTGCATATGATGAGGACAAGGAAAGTGGTAAGGAAAAGAATTGTAACATTACTCCCTTTGTAAACTCAAAACCCTGGTTTAAGAAACATTAAACCTACACTATTCTGAAGGAGGAGATTGGGAATGTTGTCCATAGATGTCAAGAGCTTGCTCTGGAGATAGACAGTCAAATGGACAGTCATCTGCAACATATCCAGTTTGATTACAAAGTCCATAAGAGTGTACGGAGCAGACATGATCTGAATGCCTTCATCTAGAATAAAAGCTGCATTGGGTGTGGAGACACAGATACTGGAGGTATCCAGGAGCATGTGACAGTTTGGGTAGATGTAGAGGGGACAATCCTTTCGATAATGGCCTGGAAGATGACAGTGAAAACACTCAGTGAGAATGGATGCTGGATGACAATGAATGATAGTAGGAAGAAGTTGGGTTGGTGCAGATAGGATGGTAACTCTGTTAGCTCCAGGAATATGATAGGACTGAGAGAGATGCATTGCTTCTCTATTCACAGAAGGTTCTTCTTCTTCTTTGTCTATGGCAGTAACTTCCAACTTGTCAAGGGAGCTGGTCATTGTTACAGATGGTGAAGGTGGTGGAGAGGACAATCACTGCAGTAAATTTGATCAAGACTCTTAGGTTGGCTATGGCATATATGATGGAGGTGGTATCATCACTGGAATGGGAGAAGTTGGAGCGATGGCTGATAGGTAATGTTCTTTTTCTGCTGGTTTCATAGAGAGGAAGATGGGGAGGAAAGTGGAATATAAACATTCTCCAGGGATCTTTTCCACAAAGGTGGGAAAATCATGAGTATATAAAAGGATTAGAACTCATTGTAGAAGGTTGCTAAGTAGAAAATGTATTGGTGCCCCATATAAGGGAGGTAAGTCATCTGGGGCAGTTTGCTGATGGAAACATTGTACTCTAGTTAATTCATGGAATAGATGAATGAGCTCTTGAGATGTAACATCCTCTTGAAATAAAGGGAGACCTTCGATTACAAAAAGAAGGGAGGGATCAGATATGACGGCAGCTAGTAGGGTAAGGGTAAAGTCAATTGGCAGCAATAATGGCTTTACTAAGAGTGTTTGAATATGAGGTGTGATGAGAGAAGAGGATGGCGAGGAGGAGGCCAATGATAATTGAGGGAACAACATAGTGTTCCAGGTAGTAGCGGAAGTGATTCATTCAAAGGTGATACTCACAAAGAGACCAACATCTTTGTTTGAATGTCCCTTTAAAGTTGATTGTCTCTTTTGTAGTGGTCAAGCATCTGCTGTGCATGACAGAGATTACTTTTGGGTTTCCAGATATTTTCTGATGATGGATACCTCTTCCATGCAGTCAGGTACTGTCTTCTTGATGCACTGCCCCTATGGGAAACAATGTGCTTCACTTCATATTTTTCTTCAGATCTGATCAGGTCAGAGGGAGGATGGAGGAAGTTGGGACCATGTGCATCAGTTTCTTTATAGGATGAAAGGAGAGAGGTGTGAAAAATGTCATGGATCTTCCAAGTGGATGGAAGTTTGAGTTGGTAGGAGAGGAGTGAAAGTACTTGTGTAATTTCAAAGGGACTGTATTGCTTAGGGGCAAGTTTACATGACAAGGTTTTGATGTGGAGGTTGGTGGCTTCTAACCAAACCTTGGCTCCTACTTTCCATGGAATAAAGTGTTTGGTTATCTGAGCAATTATGGTCTGATGGGCAGAATTGTGTGCAGCAAGTGCTTCTTTTCTTGATTCATTGAGAGAAGATAGCCTAGATTCAAGAGTGGGGAGAAACGTCTTTCTGATTAGAGGATAAGCTCAGAGTTCATATCTGAGCATCAGTGAGAATGGAGATACTTTGGTGAATGAGTGTGGAGCAGTGTTGTGGACAAATTCAGCAGTGGTAAGAAGATCTGCCCACTTTCTAGATTGATTCATGGTGAATATACAGAGATAAGTTTCGAGTTCTTAGTTCATCTGCTCTATTTGTCCATTGGTTTGAGGATGGTATGCAGTTGACAGTTTGACATTATATTTGAGAAGCCTGGCCAATTCTCTGGCAAAGGTAAATGTGAACTAGAGACCTCGATCTGAAATGACTGATTTATGGAGTCCAAATCTTTTGAAAACATAGTCATGAAAAAGTTAGGTGATGCCTTCAGCAGTAACTGATTTGTTGCAAGGAGCAAGAATTACCCCCTTAGTAAGTCCATGGTTGACCACGACCATGATAGAATCATATCTCTGAGACTTAGGGAGGTTCATGATAAGATCGACTGAGATCTGCTTAAATGGTAGGGTGGAATGTGATGGAATTGGAGAGAGAGTTAATATAGTTGGATGCATGTTGATCTTGTTCTGCTGACAGACAGCACATCCATTGACAAAATTGTAAACAAAAATGACCAAACCTGGCCACCAATAATCTTGTTCTACAAGGGCTTTGGTTTGGAACTGACCTAGATGGCCAGTGGTGGGTGATTCATGGATGATGGTTAGGATAGGAGAATGAGCTGATGGAGGGATATACAGTCGTCCTTTGAAATAGAGGTGTTCATTGTCTAGGGTCCAGTTGGCCAGGGCTGATCTGGCGAAGAGAAGGTTGCCTTTTTTGAGCCCTTTGATAGCTCAAAGTACTAAGGAATCCCCTATGGATAATACATGAACCAGGTCAGCCAATCTGGTGTCAAGGGTATGGATGATAACAGGTTTTGAGATGATGGAGGTTTGGGCATTGTCTTCTGAAGTATCCACCTCAGAATTTCTTGACAAAGCATCTGCAGGACCCATTTGAGTTTCTGGGGTGACCTTCCATAAGATATCAAAGTCTTGGAAGAATAGACCCCAGCAAGCTTGACAACAAGAGAGTTTACAAGGGTCTTTTAGATATGATAGGTTTTTGTGGTCAGTGATAATGGTGACAGGGTGGTTTGTACCAAGTAGATAATGTTTCCACTCAGTAAGGGCAAGGATAATGGTAAGTAATTCATGATCATAGATGTCATAATTACATTCTGCCAGGGTGAACATCTTGGAGAAGTATGAGCATGGATGAAGGTCTCCATTGACGTTGGTTTGCATCAAAATGGCACCAGCTGCAATTAGTGATGCATCAGTCATAACTGTGAATGGCTTGGCTAAATCAGAGATATGGAGGACAGAGATTAATGAGAATATACTGATTAGAGTGTCAAAAGTGTCCTGTTGTAGTTGAGTCCAATCCCAAGGTTGATTCTTTTGGGTGAGGAGGTTCAATGGGGTGATGACATTGGAGAAGTTGGGGATAAACTTCCTATAGAAATTGATAAATCCCATGAAAGATCAAACTCCTTTTACTGTAGTTGGGGGTTTCCAGAAGGAGATGGCCAAGAGTTTGATTGGATCCATCTTGACCAGACCATTGCCTACAATGATTTCAAGGAAGTTAATTTGTGGGACATCAAAATTGCACTTGGCCAATTTCAAAGACAGTTTGTGTTCTCTCAACCATTGCAGGACTCAGTGAGTTCTTTCATGGTGTAAGTCCAGGTCATCCTTTGTACAAATATCCATGTCATCCATATAAATTTTAAGCCAGTGTTTGGCAATCATGTCAGTGAAAATGTGATTCATGAATGTTTGAAAAGTGGGGAAAGCATTGCTGTGATTAAAGAAAAGCACTGTGGGTTCAAACAGACCAAAGGGGATGATGAAGGCCATTTTCCATTGGTCTTCTTCTCAAATGTGGATGTTGTTGTATTCTCACCTAATGTTGAACTTGATGAAGATATTTACATCCTTCATGTCATTGATAAGTTTAGAGATGAGTGGAAGGAGGTAGACATTATAGATGGTGTGAGCATTAAGGTATCAATAGTTCTGACAAGATCATAAAGATTCATCTTTCTTTGAAATGAAAAAGAATGATGTGGCCTGAGGTGAGGTGGATGGCACTATTTGTCCTGACTTAAGATGTTCAGAGATGAAATCTTGGCATGTCTTATGCTCCTTTGGGTTAAGGTAGTATGTCTTGCCTATTTTTGGAATAAAGGATGGTTTAAGGTTGACAACATGATCATAGGGGCAATGATCTGAGAGTTTGTTGAAGGTCTGTTCAGTGAAAATGTCCTTAAAGTCTTCACACTATATTGGCAGAGTGGTCTGGGTCTTTTTTTGTTGTTGCTCGAGTTCTGTGGACAATGTAATCTTGCTAATGTTGACCCACTCCAGCTCTTCTCCAGTGAGATACTCACAAAGAGACATAACATCCCAGGAAGAACTGGATAGGTCAACATTCTGGATGTCTTTTTTGTTATTTTCTTCTACCAATAGTTTGTCCTGAGTCCAGTCAATTTTTGGGTTCCACTTTCTCGACCAGGGCATCCCAAGGATGATCTGTGGGGTTTTGAGCTGGGTGACCATCAGTCTAATTTGTTCCTTATGATTATTGATGACCAGGTCCATTTGAGCTTTATGTTTAATAATCCCTCATTGATTCCTTGTTTCATTGACATTGAGGGCTGCAAGGAGTTGTTCTAGAGGAACTCAGAGAAACCAATGTCATTTGGCAAGATTTGTGTCAATAAAATTCCCAGTTGCTTCAGAGTCAATGAGGGCAACTGTTTTGATGATTTCTTTTCCAGTATGTAGCTGAACTGGGATTCTTAGAGTTCTTTCATTTGTCAAGGCTATAAATACATGGTTTAAGTTATGAGAAGGAGACATCAAACATCCTTCTCTATTCAAAAATCTGAGGGGGCAGATTCAGTTTCTTCATCAAAGCAGATCTGGAGAGTTTGCAGTATCTGTTTTGAATCTTTCCCTTTTTTTTTAAGAGATGCAATGTATGCATCGACAGGATTGATGGATTTGGAGGGAGTTTGGATAGTGATGGTAGCAGTGGCAATGGCTGGGGGAGGTGTAGACAAAGTGATCATGGTTGCTTGGACTTGGGTCAGCTGAGGTTTGGACAGAAAAGTGACCCTGCAGTTTTGAGCAGAATGTCCAACCTTTTGGCACTTGAAGCATTGGTTCTCTCTGATGCAACAAGCTCATTCTGTGGAGGTGAGTTTCTTAAGATGGACTGCATCAACATCTATTGCATTTGGGTCTCTGGTACAACTGGTCAATGTGGATGAGGTAGATGAGTGGCAGACCCCTCTCTTGAGGTCCTTGATCTTCATGAGCTGTTGGTGGTAGGTTTTTGCCTTTTTGATCCAATCCTGGATCATAACTGTAGATTTCTCAGCTTCTAAAATCATGATGGTGAGCTTCTGGTCAAGGCCCATGGAGAAGTCATCGATAAGGGCATTGTCTTCAGTTACTCCAGCTTTAGCTGCTAGAGCTTGAAACTTGGTGATGTATTCTTGAAAGCCATCATCTTTTAAATTTTTAGTTTGAATGAGGTGATGAAGCTCCATTCAAGCTTTAGCTTTCAAGTTGAATGAGAAAAACATGGACTGAAAGTCCTTGGTGAAGGTGTCAAAGGTCCTCTTTGTGGCATTGATGGAGGCATCTCCCATCTTATCATACCACATCTCAGAGAACTGGATGCCCCTGCTTTTGCTCATCTTATTGAGGCAGGTTAGGATCTTAGTATTGTTGTTAGAGTAGATCGACTTGTTGACAGCAAAGTAAGCATTCATCACTTTGATCCATTGGGTGGACTCATCAGATTCACCTGAAAAGTCTGCTAGGAGGGCAGCTTTAACTTCTGATCGGATGGTGGACATGGCAATTTGTAATGGACTGGAGGATAGATTGAGTGCTGGGCTAGATGGAGGACTGGTGAAGATGGAACTGGATGATCTCAGTGTAGCGATCTAGAGCAAGGGTTGGCATGCTAAGATTCTGGGTGTGCCACAACTGGATGATGACTGGGTTACTGGGTATGTACCTGACTGATAGATACATATGGTTCTAGGAAATAAAGCTGGATTGATTTGCTGGGATAATGAGGTGATTCATCGACTAGATGGTGACTGAGTTTCTGGTTGATCTTCCTCTTTACTGAGAGGTGGTCTGATGGTGCTGGATGCTATGGTGATGAGGTGGAGATAGTCCTACTCCAATGATAGGAGAGATGAGGGTGACTTTGAATCTTTTGTTAGACCTAGCACTACAGCACCTTGTGTGAAACATAAGGTGGTGAGTTCTTGATGCTGGAAATAACTAGACTCAAGAGAGGTTCTACTAAGGGAGGGGCTCATGAAGAGTCACAAAGTCCTCAATAGATCTTATATTACTAGGCAAAGACACAGTAGATTCAAAGTAAGGAAAACCATTATATGATGTTTCCTACTGGTTTAAATAGTGACAGTTGATTGACTTAAGGGCCAGTCCATCTGAGATATAAAAAGAAGAGAAGACTGTGGATTAGTCAATCCATAGTAGAAACAAAAAGAATGCAACAGAAACAGGAGATGAGTAATCAGGAACTATGACAGTGATGCAATAGAATCATTGGAGGAGTTAGCATCCAAGATAAGAGCTCAAAGAAGAATAAGTTGCAGACATAAAGGTGAAATGATAAGTAACAAGTGAGACCAGGTGTTATAATGGATATCAAAAGTAATGGCAGGTTGGGTGTATATGATGAGGACAAGGGAAGTGGTAAGGAAAAGAGTTGTAACACAATCTGCAAAATTACCAAAGTCACAGAACTTGCAGCTGAAGCAGAAAGGCTGAAATCAAAGAAAGAACTGCCCTTAGAATATCAAGAATTTGCCAAGGTCTTCACTGAACTAGAAGTTGGTGAACTCCCTCCATCTTGCCCATATGATCATGAGATAAATTTCAAAGACTCCTTCATGTCTAAAATGAAATGACTAACTCACTGAAGGATTAGCTGTTTGAGCAATGGAACAATAGTGGTGAGCCTGAACCTCCTAGCAAGTAGGAAAACTCCAAGAGGACAAGACTAGTGTCCTTTAGAGCTGGGGGCATCCCTTATATACTATTCTACAGTTTGTACAAGTGTATACTACATCTAAGATATGCTATGCTAGGATATTGCATGTACATATACTTCATGTTATACATGCATGCTAGGCTATGTCTACAATATAGCTTTAGTAGGAAGGTTTCTAGACTAGTTCTAGACTTAGGTGTGGCATATAGTGAATGGTTGTGGTCTAGGGCATGTTGTACATGTGTAGAGTATAGGGTTAACTGTGTAATGCAAGTGTAGTGAGGTATTGCATGAGGCATACCTGTACTAGAGTGCATGGTAATAAATTTGATGTAGAGTGACAGGAATCCATATTTTGATTGAGCCCTTTGTGTAGCATATGGTCAGGGGTACCTACTACACAGCCACTATGTTCAGCAGTTTACATTTCCCACAGTTGATCCGCATATTTTGCAAATCTGAATAGATAGTCCTCTAGAGAATTCTTTTTGGAATCTATCCATATAATTTTGAGGATTTAATGTTGTGGCTTTGAATTGTTATGAAGCACCGAACATGTCAAACATATGTTTGGCACATGTTCAGTGGCTTATGTAAGCCTGAGTTTTGAAGTAGAAACACTCAAAATACACTCTAAAGGTACTTTTAGCTATAAACTAGGTGTCTTGAGTGTTTTATTGGTAGTTCTGGCCCTCTGTGGTATGTAGTACTGATTTTAGGCAATTTGGGGTGATAAGTACTGCACAGCCACCAAGATGTACCATGAGTACATCAGTTAGTACATAATTTTGGCAACCATTAGCTAGATTCTTCTGTTCTTTGTATATATATTGATTAATGGTAAATGTATTGTCCTCTACTAGTCTGGTAGCCATGAGGCTTTCTAGTAGTGTATTATTTGCATTGTAACATAAAATAGGCAAACTCTATCCTCTATCCCTCAAAGAACATGAAGCAACCAAAAGCTTCATAGAAGAAAACCTCCATGCAGGAAAAATTTGTCCTTCAAATTCTTTCCAAGCATCTCTGTTCTTCTTTGTCAGAAAGAAAGATATAAAACTTCAACCCTGTCAAGATTATCACTACCTAAACAAACACATGGTATGTGATGCATACCCACTTCCCCTCATTAGTGACCTTCTTGACAAACTCAAAGATGCCAACATGTTCATCAAATTTGATGTATGCTGGAGATATAACAACATATGAATCAAAGACAGACACCAATGGAAAGAAGCATTTCTCATCCATAAAGGCTTGTTTGAACCAATGGTCATGTTTTTTGGCATGACAAATTCATCTGCCACTTTTCAATGTTTAATGAATGACTCATTCCAAGACATAATCACTGAAGGATGGCTTGTCATTTACATGAACAATCTCCTTATTTTCTCAGACAATGAAGAAATTTATATTGAATGCATCTACCATGTCCTGCAATGAATGTAGGAACTAAATCTCTACCTTCACCTAGAAAAATGTAAATTTACCACCAAGGAAGTTGATTACCTTGAAATGATCATCAATGAACAGGGACTTGAAATGGACCCTATTAAACTTGAAGGTACATATCACCAAATGGCCAGTACCCTCCTCAGTCAAAGAAGTTCATTCCTTCCTTGGATTTGCAAATTTTTATAGGTGATTCATTCAAAACTACTCTGAAGTTGCTCACCCTCTTATTGACCTTACTGAGAAATTCCAGTCTTGGAACTGGTCAACTAGGTATCAACAAGCATTTGAAACACTTAAACAGATGTTCCTCTCAAAATCTGTCCTTCAATTCTCTGATCTCACAAAACTGTTCACCATTGCAACTGATGCCTCTAAATATACATCTGGAGGTATCCTCCTTCAAATCAATGCTAACAGCAAATGGCACCCCTGTTCCTATCTTTCCTAGTCATTCTCTCCAGCAGAACGAAATTATGACATATACAATAGAGAACTCCTTGCCATTCTTCATGCTCTCAAAGCATGGAGATATTATCTCATTAGCTTGGTTGATCCAGTCCAAGTCTTCACTGACCATAAAAATCTTACCTATTTCTGCCAACCTCAGATCTTAAATTATTGACAGGCCCAATGGTTACTCAATGTCTTAGACTATGATCTAAAACTCATTTACATATCCAGCACTGCCCTATCTGGCCCTGATGCTCTTTTTCAATGCATTGATCATCTTCCAAAAGATGTATCTGATAATAAAGAAACCACTCTCCTTCCTTTGTCAATGTTTGTTTATACAGCAAGTTCTACCCTCCACTCCATTATTGCTGAATGATCTGGCAATGATTCTCTTATCTTCATTGCTCTCCAAGCTCTTGATAATAAAATTCCTTCTCCTTTCCATTCCTGCCTCTCTGACTAGCAAAATCATGATGGTATCATCATATATAAAGATCATGTTTATGTTTCTTCTAAAGATGATCTCCATTACAAAATTGTTTCTTCATGTCATGACAACCCTCCCACTGGTCACCCAGAAGTATTAAAAATCCAACAACTTGTCTCTAGAGAATATTGGTGGCCAGGTCTAGCCCACCATATTTGCAAATATATCAAGGCTGTACTATATGCTAGCAAAACAAAGTAAACACACATCCTATCATACCTTCTCTTACTGAAGTCTCATGTGATCTCAGCACTGATCTCCCACTATCACAAGGATTTGATACATTCCTGGTCATAGTAGACCATGGGCTTACTAAGAGGATAATTCTATGCTCTACCAAAAAGTTGATCATCACTGAAGGGGTAGCAGACCTCTTCTTTCACAAAGTATATCTTCATTTTGATTTATATGAAAAGATCATTAGTGACAGAGGTCCTCAATTCATCTCAAAATTTATTATGAAACTTAAAAACTCCTTAGATATAATCTTATCCTCTCTACTGCTTATTATCCATAGACAGATAGAGAAACAGAATGTGTTATGACTTATTCCAGACTTACCACATGTGTACCTTTGTTTCTTTTTTTGTCTGCTTATCAATCATATGAGTATCCTTACAGTCATATGAAAACCTTCACAGTCATGGACTTTCTTCTTCAATGTTCCATGACCTTCCACTTAGTCATATGATTTGCTTAGTCAATGAATCACCTCTCACTATATAACCTCACCTTCTTTCTCCTACATTCTCCAAGCTAGAGCTTCCTTCAAGTATCCTCACCTGTACTTCAGTAGCTTGTTCAATCTAGCTTTTCTGTTTTGTCTCTCATGAGTCTCTGTCCTTGTTAAGCCTAACGCTACGATGTCCGTGCTGAAACACAGGACAACGTGTATTAAGAGCGAGGGACTAACAGACTCAGAGAGAGATTCGACGAGGGGAGGAGCTCACGAAGAGTCACAACGTTCCTTGCCAAATAGTTGTGTTAAGAGAAACGGACAATAGATTCAAAGTGAGGAGAAAACTACAAGCGCTATCC
>JBBPTP010000403.1:0-20038 GCA_038094195.1 Pulveroboletus aff. carminiporus | reverse complement strand
ACAATAGATTCAAAGTAAAGAAAACAGCACTAGACGCTATCCTACAGTTTAAATAGTGATAGCTAAGCTGCATTAGGGCCGGCCCAAGAAGACAGAAATGGTAAGTGATGCTGCGGATAGGTAATCCGCAGTAGAACATCATAGAACAACTAAGAACTAAATGGAAGGAAGGAACTCCAGAGACTGATCATAGAAAGACAAGATGCAGACGAGACAAAACTATCAGAAGTAAATGTTGGTAAGAGATGCAGGTAATGCCGAAGAGGACGGTAGGTTGTGCGAAGGAAAGGAGTAGTATAGACGCAGAGAGGAAGAAGATTGTAACAGATGCAAATACCTTCACCAAGTTTGACATCAGGTGGGGATACAACAATATTCACATCAGAGAAGAAGACCAATGGAAAATGGCCTTTATCATCCCCTTTGGTCTGTTTGAACCCACAGTACTTTTCTTCAGTCACAGCAATGCCCCTCCCACTTTTCAGACATTTATGAACCACATTTTCACCGACATGATTGCTGAACAATGGCTTAAAATTTATATGGATGACATGGGCATCTGTATGAAAGATGACCTAGACCTTCACCATGAAAGAACTTGCCAGGTCCTACAGCAACTGAGAGAACATAAACTGACCTTGAAGTTAACCAAATGTGAATTCAATGTTATGCAAATCAATTTCCTCAGAATCATCATAGGAAATGGCCTAGCTAAAATGGACCCAGTCAAACTCTCAGCAATCTCTTCCTGGAAATCCCCAACCATGGTAAAGGGAGTCTGATCATTCATGGGATTTGCCAACTTCTACAGAAAATTCATCCCTAACTTCTCCAACGTTGTCGCCCTACTAAACCTCCTTACTTGAAAGAGTCAACCATGGAACTGGACTCAACTACAACAAGAAGCCTTTGATACTCTGATCAATGTCTTCTCATCAGCCCCTGTCCTTCACATTCCAGATCTAACTAAGCTGTTCACTGTCATAATGGACCTCTCATTAATCGCAGCTGGTGCAGTCTTAATGCAAACCAATGTCAATGGAGACCTCCACCCATGCTCGTACTTCTCCAAGATGTTTATCCCTGCAGAACGAAACTACGACATCTATGATCATGAATTGCTCATCATTATCCTTGCCCTTACTGAGTGGAAGCATTATCTGCTGGGTACTAATCACTCCGTCACCATCATCACTGATCACAAAAATCTTTCCTACTTAAAAGATCCACATAAACTCTCTCATCGTCAAGCTCACTGGGGTCTATTCCTCCAAGACTTTGATATCCTATGGAAGATCACTTCAGGTACCCAAATGGGTCCAGCTGATGCGCTATCTCGAAACTCTGAGGTTGACATCTTGGAAAATAACATACACACCTCTATCATTTCCGAACCTGTCATCATCCATGCACTCAATACTAGACTTGCTGAACTAATCTGATCCTCATCAAAAGGAGATCCCTTAGTACTCTGTGCTATCAAAGGTCTTGAAAAAGACAATCCTCTCTTTGCCAGATCAGCCCTTATGGATTGAACTCTTGACAACGGACACCTATACTTCAAAGGTCATCTTTACATTCCCCCATCTGCCTGCTCTCCTATCCTAGCCACCATCCATGAATCACCTACCATAGACCATTTGGGCCAATTTTGTACCAAAGCAATCATTGAAAGAGATTACTGGTGGCCAGGACTAGCTACTTTTGTTCACAACTTTGTCAATGGATGTGCTGTCTGTCAACAAAATAAAGTCAACACACACCCAACCATACCAACCCTGTCTCCTATTCCATCACATTCTACCCTGCCATTTAAACAAATATCTGTAGACCTTATCACAGATCTTCCTGAATCCCAAGGATACGATTCTATCATGGTCGTGGTCAACCATGGGCTTACTAAGGGAGTAATTCTTGCTCCTTGCAAAAAATTGATCACAGCTGAAGGTGTTGCTCAACTCTTCCATGACTTCATATTTAAAAGATTTGAAATACATGACTCTGTCATCTTAGATTGAGGTCCTCAATTCATGTCTACCTTCGCTAGAGAGCTAGCATGACTCCTCAAATATGATGTAAAACTATCCACTACCTATCATTCCCAAACTGATGGACAAACAGAGTGGATGAATCAAGAACTTGAGACCTATCTCTGCATCTTTACCATGAACCAGCCCAAGAAATGGACAGATCTCCTTACCACCACTGAGTTTGCCCACAACACTGCCCCTCACTCATCCACCAAAGTATCTCCATTCTCACTGATCCTTGGATATGAACCCTGAGCTTATCCTCCAATCAGCAAGACATTCCTTCCCACCCTTGAATCTAGACTGTCCTCTTTTGATGAATTAAGAAAAGAAATACTTGCTGCACATGACTCTGCCCATTGGATCATGACTGCTAGAGTATGGCTAGAGGCCACCAATCTCCACATCAAAACTCTATCACAAAAACTTGCCCCCAAACAATATGGTCCTTTTGAAATCACTCAAGTACTTTTGTCTCTCTCCTACTGACTGAAGCTTCTGCCTACCTGGAAGATCCATGATGTCTTTCATGCCTCCATCCTTTCTTCATACAAAGAAACTAATGCACATGGTCCTAATTTCATCTGTCCATCACCTGACCTGATCGGATCAGAAGAAGAATATGAAGTGGAGCACATTATCTTCCATAAAGGCAATACATCAAGGAGACAGTACCTGACTGCATGGAAAGGCTACCCTTCATCAGAAAACACCTGGGAACCAGAAGTTAATCTTTGCCATGTGCAGCAAATCCTTGCACATTATGAAAGGGACAACCTGCTCTAGGAAAAACCAAATTCTCCACCTCATGTTTTTACACAAGGTGTAGTAGTTTTACAGTTCAAACAAGACGTTGATCTCTTTGTGAGTATCACCTTGAATGAACCACCTTCATCGCTACCTTGAACACTATGTCTTTCCCCTCATCATTGTCACCATCATCCTTGCAATCCTCTTCTCTCATCGCCTCACATATTTGAACTCTATCAGTCAAGCCGTTGCAGCTGCCTATCACTCACACCCTTACCCTTTTCACCACAATCTTGTCAGACTCCAAGTTACTATACATCATTGAATCTCTTCCTTTATATCACCAAGATACCACCTCCCAGGAATTGGTCAGACTTTTTCATGATTTAAATTGAGTTCAACGCTTTCACCATCAAGTAGCTCCGGATGATCTTCCCTTATTATATGGTGTACCGATGTGTTTCCTTTTAAATAATTTATCTTAGCGCATACTTACCCTTTTATATTCCCATGGCTTTTCTACATTCATTGAACAGATCTCTGGGGAGGATCTCTTCCCCACCTTTCTTCTCATATTCAACTCTATGCTGCTTGAAGAATGAGAAAGATACTTATCTTCCATGGCTCCATTGTCCCCTATTCCAGTCCGAGTTCCTCCTTCTCAGTCATCTACCACAACCCCCTCATCTCCTGTCCTTTCCTCCACCCTCACCAATGGTGGCCCCATCTGAATCCACTACGATCTCTGAATCAACTTTGATGGATGAAATTGAAGAACCTCCAGTTGATAAAGAAGTGATGCAGCTGTCCCAATCCTATCACATCCCTAGAGCAAATGGTATGACCATCCTATCTGCTCTGACTTGACTCCTCCCTACAGTGGTGCGATGTCACCTAGCATCTGCTTTAACTGAATGTTTTCATTGTCATCTTATGGGTCACTATCAAGAGGATTGCCCATGTTACATCTGCCCACATTGCCATATATCAGTGCCTGGTCACCCCCAGTATCTGTGTATCTGCACCCAATGTGGCTTTTGCCATTGTTGGGGACATTCAGACTGATTCTGTCCAGTTCGCTCCTGTGTGCTATGTACTCAATCTGGGCACATTGTGGACAATTGTTCATTTGAACATTTATCCCTGGAACAGGCTTTGGACATCTTTGGTGGACGTTCCCCTTCCTCTCCAGCAGCATAGTGTGGATTTAACATTTGTCAAATCAGGGTTTTGACTTTATGAAGGGGGTAATGTTACAATCCTTTTCCTTTACCCATCTGTTGTACTATTTTCCTTTGCACAACCTCATGTCCTCTTGGGGATAACCTGCATTGCTTACAATCACCACTTACTTTTAGTCTCTCATATCCATCCCAATCTTGTTTCTATCTGACCTGATTCCTGGAAGTGAGTAAGCATCTTATTTCTGTTTTGCTTTGAACAATTGCTCCTCGGCCAAGTCTCTTATCTTGGCCTCGTAGTTTCATCTCCTCATTTGTTCCTTTACATTCTATCTCATTCTACTGTGACTTAGCCAATCCATAGTATTACTTATTGCCATTCTTGTCTTCTTGGGGCTGGCCCTAAATCAATCAGCTATCACTACTTAAGCTGTAGGATAGTCACCTGTAATACTTTCTATACTTGGAATCTATTCAGTCATTCTCCATTTAGCTCAATCTAAGTTTTATCAAAGGACACTGTGACTCTTCGTGAGCTCCTCTCTTTGGTAGAATCTCCTTCAAGTCTGGTTAGTTCTAGCATCAAGAACTCACTACCTCGTGTTTCACACAAGATATCATAGCGCTAGGCTTAACACCCATCTGCCTTCTTTAACACTTTGCTATGCTCTAGCAACTTCTTGCATCATGTTTTGAGTTTTGTGTGCTGCTCTTAGCAGGTGTGGTTCATCTGTCCAATGCAGTGCTCCTTTGCCTGTTATGTCGAGGCGATGTACAGGGCTGGGGCAGCTGGTATGGTAGACCAGCAAAGGTTTAAGCTAAGTACTAAGGCAAGTCTGTCAGGCAAACAGCTTGGATTTCGACTACAATATAGAGCAGAGGGCACAAACTGAGCAGAGGAACAATCAAGTAGATTGCTAAGGTCAAGAATGCTCTAACTACTACAAAAGTGCAGCCTTAAATAGTGACCAGCAACCTAGCTTAGATAAGGATAGAAGTGGAAAGTTATGAAATGTGATAGAAGAGAGATGGTAAGCAGAATTATGAATTCAGTGTAAATAGAACCAGATTTGGGAGAGTTAGTCTGATGGCATCACACACACATTACAGAACTCTGACCATCAGGAATAGAAGGCAAAAAGGAAGCAGTCTTAGAGGATAATGAGTTTCGGAGCACAAGGAGATAAGCATGAAAGAAAAGATGTGTATCCAGTTTGAAGGATACCAAACCAGACTGTCTGCAAGGCAAAAGATAACAGCAATAGATGGGCATGAAGGTATAAAACTGTAACATTGCCCTTATACATAATCCACAGGAGACTCAGTAAATTTTGACCAGTTGAATCATGATCTTTTTCAATGGTTTGCCCTTGTCCTTATTTTCATCATCCTGTCATATTCCAAAAATCTTATCAAGTTCAACTCTGCTATGTTTGTGACAACTCCATATATTTTCAATCTCCTATTTCATTATGACACTAGTACTTTCTTTTTGGTCTATATCTCATTTCATCTCAGCTTCATATTTCAGATGTCATTGTTTACTACACCTGTCACAGAACATAGCTCTGGGCATGACAACTCCAAACTTGAGCTTCAATCTGCATTCCTTCTATTGTTACAGATGCACTCTACACTATAGTGCATTACAATTACTGAAGCTACAAGCACTATGAATACAAACTAAGAACATAGATACTTATTTCTTAAGTCTTTATCTTATCAGTACTGATTTTACTGATTGCTCTTTATTTTCACATCTTCATATCTTTACATGTGCACTTGGTCACATTTCACTATTTCACAACTTCACAATTATCGCTCTTGATTGAGTCACACTTCACAATCTTCACAACCTCTATTTTTATGAGTCATGATCATAGATGAACCACACCTGATGCTTGAGGTATAAGGCTATGTCTTCCATTCTACCACATCCATGTTTTTTAATCACATCAGATCCATACCTTATATGTATGTTTATACTTCTCTTCCATTCTTACTTATTAGATATGCATTGCTACCTCATGAACTACACAGGATATCTCTAGATGAGATGTTTATAGATACAAATATTAGTAGAGTATATATACAATCCATGTAGAGCCAGAAGACTCTAATCAAGTCTTTCTGGAGTTTCTCCTATTAACAATAAGACTATTATCATCACTCCTCTACTTGTGTTCCCTAGCATAAGCTAGCTAGGTCAAAACTGCCTTGGTAAAGGATACCACAAGAGTAACAAGACATTTCTCTTGGACAATCACTATTGCCTCTTGATGGCTACACCTCAGGAGTTTAGGATTGTTTCATCTATCATCTGATGTCATGCTCTAATTTTATTGTTTCAGATTCATCAATTATATCATATTACTTCTGAATTTATAGTATAAAAACCCTTCTGTAGTCTGTATGAACCTTAGTTCGAATATCAACTTAATTCTTTCCTCTCTCACTTGCCCTTAAGCAATTTGCTCACTCTTTTTCCATTTTTCAAGCATGTCACTTACTCTGTTCTTAACTCCAAGGATAGGCCAGTACAAGGGTGTGACACATAAGTCCTGCACCAAGTATCCTCACCCTCTCTAGTTATGTTGACTCTGTTAGTCATGTACACAATCTCTGATCCAGACATTATTGGACTTGTCCATAAAGGATCTGAATTTAACAGTATATTTGAACTCACTCTTGTACTCGCCACTTACAACTATGTCCCACACCCCAACCACTCATCATTAAAGACTTGAGTCTATTTTCAGCTCATATCATACTATTCCTGGAGACTTCACTAGCTTCACCATCCAATCTGACCCCCCATCCATATTATCCACATCTTGCAGATGCATTTGCTCCTCTGATCCCTTCACCTCTCCACTCACTCTGTTATTGGAGATCACTACTTTGGGCCCCCACATCAAGGAACTTGATGAAGTTGAAGCAAAAGGACTTATTGGTCTAGACTCTTCTAGTCCAGGGGAAAGTAATCCATCTTCTGACTCATCACATGACTCTGGCCCAGAGAGCAACACTCATCCTCCAAGTAATGAAGCCCAACTCAACAATGTACCTCTGGCTTATGAACCATTCAATCAACTCACTGATGCTATCTATGACATGACCTGGCAAGCACTCTGGCATAAGTCCACCAACACTGTAAAGACCAAGGTCTGTGAACCTGATCCATTCAACAGTCTTGACCCAAAAAAGCTTCAATCATTTGTAGTTCAATGTGAACTGAACTTCCAGGCTAATCTGAAATTCTTCCATCATGATCACACTAAGGTTACTTTTGTTCAATCATACCTCAAGGGTGTGGCCCTTGAATACTTCAAACTGGACTTGCTTGGAGATGAACCTCCAGAGTTACAGTGGCTTGAAAAACTGTCCAGATGTTTGTATATTTTGCAGTAAACACAATGGTCTGCAATAACCTCTAAATCTAGCCATGACATCTCAGTATATCAAATATAGTACTTACTCTTGGCTTTCGATAGGTACAAGAATCAAGTCATTTGGATAAGATTTGATGAAATGGCAGCCATTTCAAAATGATTACTCATTCAGACAGTTTTTTGACTTCAAGTTTTCATTACATATATTGGACTCTAGCATGCTGTAAAATGATTACATCTCTTTGATAATGCTTCTATTATGTCACCTTTATGTAACTAAATACCAGACACTATATATACATTCCATTATTTCATACTAATTTTTTCATCATCATTATAAAAGCCATTTTCATCTCTCAAAGGAATAATATTATCTCTCTCTCCTCCATGGCCCTTTCCTCTAGAAAGATTGCTGTCCAAACTGGCCTAGGGAAGTCCACAGTATGTGAGGTCCTTCAGAAACTTCAAACAGAAAGGCCTAGACTTCATAGTGGCTATCCTTCAAAGCTTACCTCTACTACTAAAAGGGCTATTGTTTAACAAATCATTACTGGCAAGGCCAAAAATGCTGTTGATGCCACTCAATTTATCAATTTCATCATTGATACTTCTATTTGCTCCCAAACAGTAAGAAATACCCTTAAAGAAGCCTCTCTCAAAGCTGTGATAAAGAAGAAAAAGCCTCTACTCTCCTAGGAACATAGAAAGAGAAGGCTTGCCTTTGCTTACAAATATCAACATTGGACTATGGAGGACTGGAAGAGAGTTATATGGTCAGATGAGACCAAAATCAATAGGATTGGATCAGATGGGCAGGAATGTGTATGGAAAAAGAAAGGAGAGAGGTTAATTGCTAGAGAGGTCAAAGGTATAGTTAAGTTTGGAGGAGGTTCACTGATGGTATGAGGTTGTATAGGGTGGAATGGAGTTGGAATCTTGAGTGAGGTGGAGGGAAGAATGAATGCTGAGCAATATGTGGCAATTTTGGAGGAGGGGTTATTGCAAAGTATGAAGAAATCTGAAATTCCAAATGAAGACATTATTTTTCAACAGGACAATGATTCCAAGCATACCTCTAGGAGAGCTCAAAAGTGGTTTGAAGAGCAGGAAATCAAGCTTCTGGATTGGCCTGCATAATCTCCAGACCTCAATCCTATTGAACATTCTTGAAATCACCTCAAAAGGTGCTTATTAGCCTATGAAAGTGCTCCTACAGAGATTCATCAACAATGGAGTAGGGTGGTGGAGGAGTGGAGGAAGATTTCTATGGAACAGTGTTAGAAATGGATAGAGAGTATGTCTAGAAGGATTGAAGCAGTTATCAAGGTCAAAGGAGGTCATACCAAGTACTAAATACTCAGATTTGTATAAAGTCAAAAAACTGTCCAGATGAGTAATCATTTTGAAATGGCTGCCATTTCATCAAATCTTATTCAAATGACTTGATTCTTGTATCTATCGAAAGCCAAGAGTAAGTACTATATTTGATATACTGAGATGTCATGGCTAGATTTAGAGGTTATTGCAGACCATTGTGTTTACTGCAAAATATACAAACATCCAGATAGTTTTTTGAGCCACTGTACATCCACTATGGATAAACAGCTGGGAAGTGTTCCTCTATGAACACCAGTCCAACTTTGGTCTACATAATCCAGTAGCTAATGCTGAGGCACAACTAGAATAACTATGCATGAAGGATACTCAGCACATCACAAACTATATAGTCCATTAGAATAGGCTGGCGAGTCAAGTCCAGGAATGGGGTCCTGGTGTGCTCTGCTGTAGCTTTTACAATGGATTACCAAAAAGAATCAAGGACAAACTATCATGACTTGGCAAGCCCAACAATCTCTATGATCTTCACACCCTTGCTCAACAAATTGACCAATGTTATTAAGAACACAGAGAAGAAGTCAATAGAGAAACCAAGGCTTTAAACTCCCAGTCTGGGAGCAATGCCAAGTCTACTTCCACAACTCCATCTACTTCCAGCTCCAAGCATCATGACAAGAGCCCTGCCAAAGACTCCAAAGACAAATCTGATAGTAATGCCAACTCTGGATCATCATCTGCCACTCTAAAACCTAACCTCTTGTCAAAGTTAGGCAAAGATGGCAAACTCATAGCAGTTGAATGAAAGCACCACCTTGATAGCAAGCTTTGTATATTCTGCAGCCAAGCTGGTCATATGGCCAAAGAATGTCCTAAGTTGACCTCTTGAGCTTCTAAGGCCTGCATGATGACAACAACCTCAGAAGCCAAACCAGGAGCCTCTAGCATGGAGGTGAAAAAATAGTCAGCAACCTCAATGACTCCCCATGGATTTGAGGTAACATTAACTCAGCCCATGCATCTAAGAAGGCCTTTTTAATGCTATAGGAGCTTGATGCTTTCTATGTTTGTAGCATCAGTTTTTTCCACTTTCAGGTCACTCTGAATTCACTCGTGTCCATCATGCAAGCATCCATCATGTCCTATATTTGTCGAAGGCTGATCCACCCCTATTTATATATATCTGGTCCTATCTATACCCAGACTAACTATCCAGTTACACTATCTGCCATATCTAGTATCCAACTTATCTCAGGACTAGCAACTGAGATGGTTAGTATATTACCATATGTTTTCTTGTGTCCTGGTGTTGCAACACTCATTTCTATCATTTCTATCTCACCTGTCAATACTTTGACATTGATATACATATGTTTCACCATTTTCTGACAGTTCTGGAAAATATCTGGACTATAAATCCCTGTATCTGCCTTGTGCAATACACCTTTCATTTGGATCACCATCTATCAGTCACATCTTCATTTGTTGTTGTCATCATTATTGCTTGTCTCAATCTAGTCCTCATCCTAGACTGGTTTTCACTCAATCTGCTTTGCTTTCAATCTGAAATTGATTGGACTGATCCTTCTGGTGCTGGGCCTATATCTAGTTACCCCTCCTTGTCTATCTACCTTTGCTGGACCCCTCTAGGGATGAGCATAGCTCACTCCCTTCACCTCTTCTTTGTGGTAGACCCTCTGAGAACTTATCCTATCACACCACATATCTTTCTTACAACATATCCACTCTTTCAGATCCTCATTCCCTCATGCCATTCATTTTAATCTTCTCCTACAACATTCCATCTTTTACACCCCTGATAGACTTGAGTTCCTCAGATTGTTTTATAGACAAGTCTTTTGTTAATGATCATGAACTCTCCCCTTATTCCATCCCTCTGTTACAATCCTGGCTGTTTAATGGAACATTCAACTCCACCATCACTCAAGCTATCAACCTTTCTATCCATTTTGAAACCAGTGACATCACTTCATCAACACCATATGTCACTCCATTGGATGGATCCTGCTCTCTTGTTCTAGGACATAACTGGCTTATCTACTACAATCCATTGATTGACTGGACTTTGAGCAGTATCTCATTCTGTGCACCAGAACAGACTATGCTAATAACTTCAAGCTCTTCTCTATAGCCTCTGGAATTACTCCCTCCAGCTAATATCATACCCCCAGATCCACTACATTTTTGTGATCATAAAGTCCCTCCCATTGCAATAATCAATGCACCTGCATTCACATTAGTGTGTCACCTCAAGGATTCAATTCAATTTAGCTTGCAACTCTGCTCTAAGGAGACCAACCTCCAGGCCTCTTTCTAAAGATATTGATCTGTCTGCTGTCCCCTCTGAATATCATGAGTTTGTGGATGTATTCAGTAAGAGCAAGGCTTCTACTCTCACCCCTCATCATGAATATAACCTGAAGATCAACCTGGAAGAAGGCACCACCCCTCCTTTAGGCACCATATACTCCCTTTCTGCCTCTAAGCTTGAGTTCCTCCATACCTTCCTGGATAAACACCTATCTAATGGATTTATCCATCAATCCTTTTCTGCTTATGCTACTCCAGTCCTCTTTGTCTGCAAGAAGGATGATTCACTCCACCTTTGCATTGACTTCAGAGAATTCAACAAGATCATAAAAAAAGACCACTATTCACTTCCACACATATCTGACCTCCTTGATGTACCCAGTCAAGCCAAGATATATACCAAGATCGACCTCAGGCATGCATATCACTCAGTCCACATTGCTAAGGGTGATGAATGGAAGACCTCATTCTGAACTCACTATGGATCTTACAAATGGCTTGTCATGCCATTTGAACTTACCAATGTGCCAGCAGCATTCCAGTGGCTTGTCAACACCATCTTTGCTGACTTGTTAGATGTTTATATCATAGTCTACCTTGATGACATCCTCATTTACTCCATGGATAAGACCTCCCATAGAGAGCATGTCCATGAGGTGCTTCATCAACTCTGCAAACATGGACTTTATGCCAAACTAGAAAAATGCAAATTCCACATGAATACTACTGAGTACCTTGGATGCTACCTCTCTCCTTCCAGTCTTACCATGTCTATAGAGAAAGTTTAGGCAATCCAAGATTGGCCAGAACCTCACAAGGTTAAGGACATTCAATCCTTTCTTGGTTTCACAAATTTCTACTGTTGTTTCATCTCCAACTACTTGAACATTGTCACTCTCTTGATCTACCTCATCTGAAAAGGAACTCCATGACACTTCTCTGACAACTGTCATTCAGTCTTTCAGAAGCTCAAGGATGCCTTCACTATAGCCCCTATTCTCATGCACTGGATGTCTGATGCACTGATCATCATAGAAGCTGATGCTTCAGACTATTCTATTGCCAATATTCTATCAATCTGGTGTCCGAACAAAGAAATCTAGCCAGTAGCTTACTACTCTAGAACACTCCACTCTGGTGAGCTCAACTATGACATCCATGACAAGGAGCTCCTCACCATCCATGAAGCATTCAGGACCTGGAGACACTACTTAGAAGGTTCTACCTCTTCAGTTGACATCATCATGGATCACAAGAATTCTGAGTACTTCACCACCACTAAACTTCTAACCCACCATCAAGCCCAGTGGTCTAAATTCCTGTCCCAGTTCAATTTGATCATATACTTCTGCCCCAGATGCTTAGAAGCAAAGTCTGATGCCCTCACACAACACTGGAATGTCTATCCTAAAGAGGGGGATAAGGACTATGCTCATGTCAACCCTCTGTTAGACCTAGCATTACTGCACCTAGTGTAGAATACAAGGTGGAGAGATATTGATGCCAAGTACAACCAGACTCGAGAGAGAGAGTTTACCAAATGTTAAGCCTAGCGCTATGATACCTTGTGTGAAATATGAGGTAGCGAGTTCTTGATGCTAGAACTAACCAGACTTGAAGGAGATTCTATCAAAGGGAGGAGCTCATGAAGAGTCACAGTGTCCTTTGATAAAACTTAGATTGAGCTAAATGGAGAATGACTGAATAGATTCCAAGTATAGAAAGTATTACAGGTGACTATCCTATAGCTTAAGTAGTGATAGCTGATTGATTTAGGGCCAGCTCCAAGAAGACAAGAATGGCAATAAGTAATACTATGGATTGGCTAAGTCACAGTAGAATGAGATAGAATGTAAAGGAACAAATGAGGAGATGAAACTACGAGGCCAAGATAAGAGACTTGGCCGAGGAGCAATTGTTCAAAGCAAAACAGAAATAAGATGCTTACTCACTTCCAGGAATCAGGTCAGATAGAAACAAGATTGGGATGGATATGAGAGACTAAAAGTAAGTGGTGATTGTAAGCAATGCAGGTTATCCCCAAGAGAACGTAAGGTTGTGCGAAGGAAAATAGTATAATGGATGGGTAAAGGAAAAGGATTGTAACACCAAAGGGAGGAGCTCATGAAGAGTCACAACGTCCTCTGGCAAAACTTAAGTAAATGCTAGGCAATAGTTACTAAATAGATTCGAAGTGGAGAAAACCATACAGAGGGCTATCCTACAGTTTAAGTAGTGATAGCTGATTTAGTCTAGGGCCAGCCCAGCTATGATATAAAAGAAAGATAAACTGCAGATTATCAAATACGTAGTAGAACAATGAAGAAGAACAAAGAATAATGGGAGAGATAGGAACTACAAGGCTGAGATAAGAGACTTGGCTGAGGACTGAGTGTTCAAGATGAGAAAAGAGATGACAAACCTTCAGGAACTGATCACAGAAGAACAAGGTAAGAATGAATGGCAACTGAAACAACCCTAAACCCCTGAGATGTTACCATCAAGAGGTAATAGTAATTGCCCAAGGTAAGTGTCTTGTTAATCTTGTGGTATCCTTTACCAAGGTAGTCTTGACTAGTCTTGCTTACAGACTAGGAACAAAGGATGTGATAATATTTTATAGTGGGGAATACACAAGAATATATAACATTTACATTGGTCTTGTTATCTTATCTTCTTAAATCTTATATGGACTTCCTATAATGGCACTATCACTATGGTCCTTGGTTGTAACACATGTATTCGTACAACATATTGTATCTTCATTATCATACAAGGGAGGCACTCATGTAGAGGCACAACATCCTTGTATGTCTTCGTATATGGACTACCTACAGAGGTATAACCTTCTGTGGTCTAGGTCTTCTTATATGCATGTTCTTATACATAGGCAATGTCTGCCATAGTCTTGTACTCCTTAGTGCTTCACATCTAAGTGACGAGCACTGGTGAGCATAGTAGTGATAACCCTAGCAAGGGGAATAGGGAGTCTAGCAGACTGGTTACTGCTTATAATGAAGAATGCACAAGAAAACTTTGTTAGAGTCTCTTGTGCTCTACATGGGTCATATATATACTCTACTAGTGTTTGTATCTATAGACACCTCATCTAGAGATATCCTGTATAGTCCATGAGTTTACAGTGCATATCTAATAAGTAAGAATGGAAGAGAAGCATAAACATACACATAAGGTGTGAATCTAATGTGAATAAGAAACATAGATGTGGAAGAATGGAAGACATAGCCTTATGCCTCAAGCATCAGGTGTGGTTCATCTATGATCATGACTCATAAGAATAGGGGTAATGATGATCATGAAGCATGACTCCATCAAGAGTGATGATTGTGAAGTCGTGATATAGTGAAATAGTGAAATGTGACCAAGTGCACATGTGAAGACGTGAAGATGTGAAAATAAAGAGTAATCAGTAAAACCAGTACTGATTGGATAAAGACTTAGGAAATGAATATCCGTGTTCTTGATTTGTATTCGTAGTGCTTGTAGCTTTAGTAATTGTAATGCACTATAGCGTAGAGTGCACCTGTAACACAACTAGTAATAGAAAATGAGTATATCGGATGTAAGTGATGCCAAAGAGGATGTTTGGTTGTGCAAAACAAAGGAGTAGTATGGAAGATAAGAGAAACATGATTGTAACACCCTCACAACTTCAGACCCATTTTTACTCAGAAACAGCTCACTTTGTCTCTATAAGCTATCTATTTAGCAACTCTGGTCATCCAGGCCAGCCTTCTCTATGACATTGAGTCACTCCACAATGATATCCTTTCTGCCCTCTCCAGGAATCCAATCACTGCAATCCATCTCTCAGATTCTAAGCAAACCAATTCATACTGGTCCATTGATGCTGACAGTCTCCTATGTCTAGACAACTGCATCTATGTCCCTAATGCAGATGACCTCTGACTCCACATACTCCAGTATAAGCACAACCATCTGCTATTCAGACACTTCAGACAAAACTAAACTCTGAATGTTAGACCTAGCTTTTAATGCTAGGAATAACTTGAACTCAAGAGAGATCCACCAAGGGAGGAGCTCATAAAGAGTTGCAATATTCTTAGTAAAACTTAAGCTATGCTAGGCAGAAGATACTAATAGATTCAAAATAAGGAAAAGAGGCTATACATGTTGGAGTTACACTTAAGTAGTGACAGCTAATTTACTGTAGAGCCAGCCTAGAGTTGATATAAACAGAAAGTACACTATAGATTAGCTAAGGTACAGTAGAACAATGGAGAAGATGAAGAAACAAATAATGACTAATAAGAAACTACAACATTGATGTTAGAGAATCAATAGAGAAGTTAGCATCTGATATAAGAGCTTATAAAAGAACAAGTCACAGATGTAAGAAAGAAATGAGGTGGGACCAAGTCTCATAGATAATATCAAAGAGAATAGCAGGTTGTGTGTAGGTAATAAGGGCAAGGAACACAGTAAGGAATGAAATTATAACACTAGAGTTAATCCATAGGGAATACATCTGGCCAGGCATACATATGTTCATCAAAGAATATATGTCATCATGCACCACCTGTGCATGAGCCAAGGTTTCTCATCACAAATCCTATGGACTTCTCAAACAACTCTCTATTCCTGAAAAGCCATGGAACTCCATCTCCATGGACTTCATAGAATAACTTCCTACATCATCTGATCACACTGCAATACTAGTCATCATCAATCGACTCTCCAAGCAATGTATTTCCATTCCTACTGATGACAAGGTGACATCACCAAAACTTACAAAACTCTTTCTACTCCATGTGTTCTTCAAGCATAGGGTTCCCACACACATCACTTTGAATCAAGGTTTAGAGTTCATCTCCCACTTCTTTCACTCCCTCAGTAAAGCTCTTAACATTCACCTTCACTTCACCTCTGGCTATCACCCAGAAGGTGATGGTCAGACAGAGCATATAAATCAGATGTTGGAACAGTACCTGCGAATCTATTGCAACTATCAACAGGACAACTGGTCTGAACTCCTACCATTAGTGGAGTTTACATACAACAATGCTTCTAATGCAACCACAGGCATATCACCATTTTTCATCAACAAGGGTTATCATTTGAACATCTCTGTCTATCTGGAACATGACCTCACCTCTACTAGAGCACAAGAATATACTATCAACCTCAATTCCCTTCATCAGTACCTTCATGAGGAGATGGCTACTGCTCAACAGCGATACCAAGGCCCAGCAGATGCTAGGCAGACTCTGACATTAGACTTCAAAATTGGTGACCAAGTGTTCATCAAAGCTAAGTACTTCAGGTCTACTCAACCATCTAGAAAACTCACAGAGAAGAACTTGGGACCTTATATCATCATCGCACAAGTAGGAATGCACTCCTTTATACTCTGCCTGCTGGATACCATGAAGTCCATACATCCAGTGTGCCATGTCTTCCAACTAGAACTGGCCATTTCAAATACAATTCCAAATCAGACACAAACTCTGCCATCCCCAATAGATATTAAAGGCAAACTTGAATATGAGATAGTAGAAATACTAGATTTGAAAATTAATTATCATCATTGCAACTGCAAGTTGTTATACTTAGTCTCCTGGTCTAGCTATAAAGGTACTGACAATGAAACCTCATAGCTACTAGCCACAGAACTTTCACCTCTGATATCCAAACAAGCCCAGACCTCACTCCACTTAATCACTCCATTGATGTGATCAAGAGAACATTATATTACAACTACAAAAACAAAAAGAAAAAAAGAAGAACTTATATTCTACACTTCTGACCCATCTGACTCCTCATCCTCCCCTTCTTTTGGCTTTTTTGAAAGCCATGTCACTTCTTCTACCTCCCAGGCAGTGACCACTGCCTCTGTTGCCTCTACTCTCAAGTCCACCCACTCCTCTGATATGACTGAACTCACCGTCTCCACTGAAACCTCCCTCAATACCAGATAAACCTTCACCAACTGGAGGTCTACCAGTGATTCCAGCAAGGTGTTTTACTGGTCTAACTAGTGGTTCTGGCAGATTATTGAATTCTGTAGATCTTGAAGCAAAACTTTGATCCCTTGCAAGACTGTGATCATGGTGCTACCCTCTGCCAACTCTTCACTACCCTTTCTCTTCCTGACACTCACTTTGCAAGGCCTCTTGGTTGACCTCCCTTCATCATTGTCATTGTCATTGTTGTCCATCTCCATGGCCTTTCACTTCCTCCATCTCTCCAGCTTCTCCATTCTGGGCCACTCACACCTTGCCTTTGCATTGCAACATGTCATGCATGATGTCAACTTGCCAGGGCCAAGTTTGCACTCTAAGCTCTGGCCCTCATATCTGTTATAGGCAGATGGTGCCCTACCTTTACCTTTGTTGATATGAAATGGTGCCAACACTCTACTCACAGTGCTCTGTATGTAGACCAGTCAATTTCATACTAGTCTGAGTTAAGAAATGACTTACCTTTTGTTGCACAGTCATCATAACCACCTGCTTTTTGGTAGCCTCTTCTGCTGCCTTTTGCTTTGCCTTCTCTGCTTGACACACCTGTATTACTTCTGCTGCCTTGCATGCCTCATTGACTTTCTTCGCTGCCTCCAATCTCCATGCAGCCTCTGCCATGACCTCTTCTATCCTTCATTGTGCTACTACCAACCTCTGCCACTCTTTCTCAGCCTTCCTCTTTGCTTCCTCTTTCACACTTCCTCTTCCACCCCTCTCCACATTTCCTCTTCTGCCTTCTTTCATGCCTCTTCCTCTGCCTTCTGCTATGTCTCTTCCTCCTTCCTCACCTTCACCCTCTATCATCATTCTGCAGCCTTCATATCTCACAACATGTCATCATTGTTCTCATCTTCTGTGAGCCATGTGTCATCCCACACCTGGATATTGGCAAATAGAGATAAAGAGCTAAACATGGTAAAGGAATGAGATAGAGGGACAGTCTGCTAAGCATTCAACTCTTATACTAAAATTGTCCATATTCTAACTCCACAAACTCCATATTGTCTAATTAAGTGGCCTTCAGGAGTTTAGACCTAAAAGAGGAATACTATCATATCCTAAAAATCTTACCAAGTTCAACTCTGCTACATCCTGTTACAACTTATCCCAGACTTATCATCGTGTGTACTTCTTTCCTTTTTCCTATCGCTTACCTATCTTGCAAGAACCCTTACAGTTACTTGCATACCCACCCAGTCATGAAATTCCTTCTTCTTCGTTCCATGACTTTCCATGATCTGCTTATTCAGCAGATCACTGTTCACTACTTAAACCTGTCATACCCATTCCTTTTCGGTAAGCTAAAGCTCCCTCAGAAGTACTTCCACTTGTACTTGGTAGCTTGTCTCCAATCTAGCTCCCTTCTGTTTCATCTCCTGTGTGTCTTTGCTCTCCACCTTGATTGAGCGCTCCCCGAACTTCTGGGCTACCTTAGTGGTAGTATCTTTCCTTGTAACCAAGTCGTTGCTCATCGCTCAACTTCCTCGCACCCTCGTCATCGTAGCTCATATAGCATGACCTATCCCAGCATTAATAGTCATCGTCTCGCAACTCCTTCGTCGTCATCTTAATAATCTTTAATGAGGGCTTTGCTTGTTCCTACCTGGACCAAGCTTAACACATCCATGACAACTCCATATATTTCCAATCTCCTATTCTGTTATGACACTAGTACTTCCTTTTTAATCTATGTCTTATTTCATCTCAGCTTCATATTTCAGATGTCATTGTTGCTACACCTGTCACAGAATACAGCTCTGGGCATGACAACTCCAGACTTGAGCTCCAATCTGCATTCCTTCTGTCATCTGATGTCACACTCCAATTTTATCATTTCAGATTCATCAATCATATCATATTACTCCTGAATTCATAGTATAAAAACCCTCCTGTAATCCATATGAACCTTAGTTCAAATATTAACTTAATTCTTTTCTCTCTCACTCACCCTTGAGCAATTCACTTACTCTCTTCCCATCTTTCAAGCACATTGCTCACTTCATTCTTGACTCTGAGGATAGGCCAGTACAAGGATGTGACACATAAGTCCTGCATCAAATATCCTCGCCCCCTCTAGTTATGTCAACTCTGTCAGTCATGCACATGATCTCTGATCTGGACATTATCAGACTTGTCCACAGAAGATCTGGATTTAACACATCCTCAACAATAGTTCTGGCATGCTATTAAATCATGAGTGCAAATTTGCTATGTATTATGTGGAAGACTTACCTTGCTGTGATTCAATGTCTGCATAGTCTGCAAGCCCAATCTTCTCTCTGCAGAGATAGCAGATGGACCTAAAGTTATTCCAGAAGGGATTGGATGTACTTTATCTGCTTGTGCTACTCACTTGCATTCTTTACATTCCACTGCTTGTTGCCTTCAATCTGCCACTTTGGTTTTTCACCTACTTGCCATATCATTGATCTCTTGCGTCTTCAGCATAATGTAGTTTTTCACCAGCATCTCTACACCATGCTCTCTGGCCTTCTTTAGGTAAGTGTGCAAGTGTTTCTATGAAAGAGGTTAGTGTGTCAGATTACTTATGATATGAGTATCACATACCAGGACAACATTCCACTCTTTCATTCACATCTCCTACTTCTTCTGCAATATCTTCTTGTTGTCCAATATTATTTCACCAATGATATAGATGTGATCATTAGCAGATATAAGCACCTTCACAGCTTGAGCCTTTGAACAGTTGTCAACAGCAGGACAAGTAAATAAGAGAATATTGTTATAACCTCATCTATGCATCATAAAAGACCATTCTAAGCCTTATGACTATGCAGAACCACTCTCAACCAGTCAATGATGAATATAATATCCATAGATCACATATGAACACTAATACTCAAGATCTACCTATGTACTCTAATATCATTGGTGGCTGTGCAGTGCATAACACCATGGATGACACATGAATGCTTCTACACACTCAAAACATCTTATTTCACTAATAGAATACTCAAATTATCAACCCTAAACCATTCCTAACACTTAGAGAG
>JBBPTP010000402.1:0-20075 GCA_038094195.1 Pulveroboletus aff. carminiporus | reverse complement strand
CGGAGTAGGGAACCCGCGGTGGGCATGACGTGGTCGTCGAGAGTGTCGCGTGTGTACGTATGTGACAGGGACGCCTTGGCGGCGGGACCGGCGGACTGACGAATGCTGGCGAGGCGTGAACATGGGTTGGAGCAAGATGCGTCGGGGATACCTGATGGCAGCGTCGTCGCTGAGAGAGCCAATACACCTCCACGCGAGCTCTGCAGTTACCTCGTTGCCTGGACCGAGTGCGAGTCTTCTGAGACCGGCCTTGAGGGCCATGCGCTCCTCCCTGCCGCCGCCACCCTGCGCGCCAAGCTCGCGCTCTGTGCCGACGAGGCTGAGAAATGCGTGCGAGTCGAGCGAAGGGGTGACGGGGAGGGAGAGTGACGCGTCGAACGCGCGCTTGGTCTTGGTCCCGAGGGAGGCGTTGAGGGAGAGAATGTCGGCGTGGCCAAAGAGGTTGGTGAGCCGGCCCTCGAGCGACTGAGAAAAGAGTGAGCGCGCAGAGGACGCAGAGGGAAAACACTTGCCGCATTGCCCTCGCCGTCGCCGAGCTCTGTGGACGTCTTGATAAAGAATCTGCTGCGCTCGTGGACGGTGTAGACAAGGTCGACGTGGGCGTCGTCGCCGTCCTCGGCGGGCTGGATGCGGACAGAGTGGTCCCGGAAGAGGCCGGAAGCGGCGAGGGCGCGGGAGATGGCGGCGGTAGTGCCGAGCACGTCGCGGAACGTCGAGCGTGGCCGTGCGACGAGGTGCGGGGCGAGGAGCCAGTCGAGGAAGGCGCGCGAGGTGGCGTTGGCGCCGTGAACGCGGACGGCGGCGAGTCCGACCGGCGCATCGACCAGCTCGACCATGACGGAGATGTAACTGTCACGCTGTCACACCGCGTATGCCCTATGCAGAGTTCACCAGCTCGTCTGACCGCGTCACTCACGATTCCAGAACAATTCCTCGTTCAGTCGTTGAGAGCAACAAGAAGTACATGACGGACATGAGGTGGTACAACATCCATGTCCAAACTTGGTTGTTGCGTCGGGAACGAAATATGTAACACAGGTTGTGATAGCTATAATCATGGCCAAAAAAACCAGGGACAACTAGCCAGCCTTGGGCATGTTTGTTCTTTGAGGTGGCCTTTGGCTTCCTGATGGCTGTGAAGTTGGAGACTGAACATTGTGAGCCCTTGAGTTGCTGGTAGTTGTGATGCATTGTCACAGGCAGTATGTCTGAGCTCAATGCAGAGGAAGCTTGCCAGACTATTATAGAAGATATCGTCAAACTCATTTACCTTCTGCTCCTCTCTCTGATTGATGTCATCCTTTCATCCAAGCCCTCATGCAAAGCTTCAACTCCTTATCATACATCAATCCTATCTGGGCACTAGTAGGTCAAGGAACTTCTCAATGGCCATCCAGATCATATTCATTGCAAGCTAGGGGTACACAAAGATGTTTTCCTTGCCATTCTTGAAGCACTATGCAGGATGGATTGCCATGACTCAAAGCATGTTGTATTGGAGAAGCAGGTTGTAATTGTACTGTATATGTCAGTCACAGACCTCACAGTTCAACATGTCAGCAAGCATTTTCAGCATTCAAGTGACACAATCACTTAGTATGTATCCAGTTGGTGTGCCATCAGCTTGTCCTGATTCATTTTCAGATATTTCAAGTTAATGGTCAATATCTTCTCCAGCCCACCTTTCTATATGGAGTATGTCAGACCTCTGTCTGGTGTTAGGCTTAACGCTACGATGCCTGTGATGGACCACAAGGCACGTGTATGTTGAAGTGAGGGACTAACTGACTTGAGGAGATTCGACTAGGGGAGGAGCTCACGAAGAGTTGCAACGTCCCTTGCCAAATAGTGTGTTAAGTGAAATGGACAATAGATTCAAAGTGGAGAGAAAACTACTAGGCGCTATCCTATGGTTTAAATAGTGATAGCTAAGTCGAGTTAGGGCCGGCCCAGGAAGACAAGAATAGTAAGTAATGCTGCGGATTAGTTAACCCGCAGTAGAACATCGTAGAACGTGAAAGAACTAGTGATAAGATGGAACTATGAGATCGAGATAAGAGACTCGATTGAGGAGTGATTGTTCATGATAAAGAGATTCGTGATGAACCCCCAGAACTGATCAAAGGAAAACAAGATGAAGGTGAACGGAGATTATCAATAGTAGGTGTTGGTAAGAGACGTGGGTTACACCTAAGAGAACGGTAGGTTGTGCGAATGAAAAGAGTAGTATGGATGCGGAGAGGAAGAAGATTGTAACATTACCCCCTGCATAGAATCGAAACCCTGGTTTGATAAACAATAAGTCCAGCTCTCGTTCACAGAATATTTGAGGTATGTCCTCCATAGATATCCAGGGTCTGCTCCAGGGAAAGATGTTCAAATGGACAGTTGTCCACCACATGCCCAGATTGATTGCAAAGTGCGCACAAGCACATGGGACAGAAGTGATCGGTGTGTCCCCAACGACTGCAAAAACCGCATTGGGTGCATATACACAAATACTAGGGGTGACCAGATGCTGAGATGTGACAATGTGGGCAGGTGTAATGTGGGCAATCCTCTTGATAGTGGCCCAGCATATGACAGCGAAAGCACTCTGTTAAAGCAGAGGCGGGTCGGCGATGTACGACAGTGGATAGCAGCCTGGTCGGGGCCGAAAGAATGGTGACTCCGTTGGCGCCAGGGATGTGATAGGACTCAGATAGTCGCTGGGCGACCCTATCGACAGGAGACTGATCATCCTCCTCAACGGTGGTGGAAACTGATTCGATGATTGACTTGGATGGAGCAACAGTCGGTGATGAAGGAGGAGAAGAGGAGAGATGGAGGGCTAAAGCAGATGGGGACGAGGAGGCAGCAGTGGGTGACTGAGGAGGTGGGACATATAGAGGAGGAGAGGTGAATGGGATTCCCAATAGGTAGGTCCCTCTTTCCATAGGAGACATGGAGTGGAAAATGGAAGAGAAGGTGGGGAAGAGACGATCCGCAGGGATCGATTCTATGAAGGTGGCAAAACTGTGAGTGTGTAGTAGTAAAAGGATGTGTCGGGGGAGGTTACTGAGAAGAAAACGCAGTGGGGCCCCATATAAAGGAGGTAAGTCATTGGGGGCTGTCAAGGCATGAAAGCGTTGAGCGCGGTTCACATCATGAAATAGGTGGATCAGTTCTTGGGAGGTTACGTCTAGTTGGTATAAAGGGAGGTTTTCAACGATGTATAACAGGGTTGGGTCAGCCAGGATAGCGCCATACAGGGTAAGGGCGTTGTCGATTGGCAGTAACAATGGCCTCACTGAGGCGGTTCAAATATGAGAATCGATGAGAGAATAGGATTGCGAGGAAGATGGTGATGATGAGGAGTGGGTAGATATAATGTTCCCAGTAGCGGTGGAGATGGTTCATTCAAGGTGATACTCACAGAGAGACCGACGTCTTGTTAGAACCCTTCCTATAGTTGGTTGTCCTTTTTATATTGGGAGAGGACCTGCTACGCATGACGGAGATTAATTTTGGATTCCCAGGTATTTTCCGACAACGGATAGCCCTTCCATGCTGTCAAGTATTGCCTCCTTGATGTGCTGCCTCTGTGGGAGATAATACGCTCCACTTCATATTCTTCCTCTGATCTGATCAAGTCAGATGGTGGACGAAGAAAGTTGAGGCCATGTGCCTCAGTTTCTGAAGCAACTACAAGCTAATAAACAACCCTATACAGGATTGCGCAAGTGGAAGTCAAAAGAATAAAGAGAATAGAGGATAACTGGGTCGAATCAAGAAATCCCCCACTCGTAGTGATGGATGTCAGAAAAAAACTTGATTGGAGACTTTGCGTCAAAGTCCCGGTCTTATATACTACATGGTTGTATGTATCTGTTTGTATATGTTTGGCTATGTAAATAGTCCATTTAGGAAACATATATCCATAAAAGGTAATTGAGGCTGTGTGTGACGAGTCCTTGTGACTCGAAACATATCCGTGCATAGGTTTGTGGCGTAAACAGTAATTAACTACATGAGGCACCCTTGTGGTGTGGCAGAATGGAAGTTGGGAAGCATGATGGACATGTTGTCCATTATGATCATGGGAATAGAAGTTAAGGAACTTCTAAACGGTAATTAAAAGAATCGTGACTTTAACGAAGGTGGGTCAAGGGTTTGTACCCTTGATATGTGACTTGACTTGGTTTCAAGAAATGAGTGTGCTTAATAAGCTGCTTAGTCAGCAAGCTTAGTCATTGTTCATTCAAGAAAATGTTAAGTTCCAAAGGACGAGGTATGGCATTAGGCAGCATTTGTAACAGTTTCCTTGTATGAGGAGAGGAGGGAAGCATGGAAAACATCGTGGATTTTCCAGGTAGGAGGAAGTTTGAGTTGGTAGGATAGTGGTGAGAGTACCTGAATGATCTCGAAAGGGCCGTATCGTTTTGGGGTTAACTTTCGGGATAAGGTTTTGATGTGGAGATTGGTGGACTCTAACCAAACCTTGGCTCCTACCTTCCATGGGGTAAAGTGCCTGGTTACCTGTGCAGCCATGATCCGACAGGCTGAGTCGTGCGCCGCTAGTGCTTCCTTTCTCGATTCGTCAAGAATTGTCAGTCTGGATTCAAGAGCAGGGAGGAAAGTTTTTCCAATTGGTGGGTATGCTCTGGGTTCATACTCAAGCATCAAAGAGAAAGGGGAAGTCTTGGTAGATGAGTGTGGAGTGGTGTTATGGGCAAACTTGGCGGTGGTGAGGAGATTCGCCCATTTTCTGGGCTGATTCGAGGTGAATATACGGAGGTAGGTTTCCAGTTCCTGGTTCATTCGTTCAGTCTGGCCGTCAGTTTGGGGATGATATGCTGTTGACAGCTTTACGTTGTACTTGAGGAGTCTGGCCAGTTCCCTAGTGAAAGCAGATGCGAACTGGGGGCCTCTATCAGAAATGACTGATTCGTGGAGTCCAAATCTTTTGAAGACAAAGTCGTGGAAGAGTCTGGCAATGTCTTCGGCGGTGATAGATTTGGTACAAGGGGCAAGAATTACCCCCTTTGTAAGCCCGTGGTCGACCACGACCATAATAGAGTCATAGCCATTAGATTCGGGGAGGTCAGTGATGAGGTCGACAGAGATCTGTTTGAATGGGAGTGTGGTGTGTGACAGAATTGGGGAAATAGGTGGAACGGTTGGATGTGTGTTGACCTTGTTCTGCTGGCAGACGGTGCATCCATTAACAAAGTTGCGAACAAAGGTAGCCAATCCTGGCCACCAGTAATCGCGTTCTACTATGGCCTTAGTTCGAAATTGTCCTAGGTGGCCCATGGTGGGGGAGTCGTGGATAGTGGCCAGGATGGCAGAATGTGCAGAGGGTGGAATGTATAGGTGTCCCTTGAAGTAAAGGTGACTGTTATTTAAGGTCCAATCATGGAGGGTGGATCTGGGGAAAAGTGGATTGTTTTTTTCCAATCCTTCGATCACACGAAGGACTAAAGGATCTCCTGTGAAAGAGGAACGGACCAATTCAGCCAGTCTGGTGTCTAAGGCATGGATGATAATGGGTTTGGGAAGGATGGATGTTTGGACGTTGTCTTCAGAAGTATCTACTTCAGCGTTTCTTGACAAGGCATCCGCAGGACCCATTTGGGTACCTGGTGTGACTTTCCAGAGGATATCGAAATCTTGGAGGAAAAGGCCCCATCGTGCTTGTTGACAGGAGAGTTTGCGGGGGTCTTTTAAATATGATAAGTTCTTGTGATCTGTAACGATGGTGACAGGATGGTTTGTTTCCAATAGATAGTGTTTTCACTCGTCAAGGGCAAGGATTATGGCAAGCAGTTTGTGATCATAGATATCATAGTTTCGTTCTGCCGGAATGAACGTCTTAGAGAAATATGAGCACAGGTGAAGGTCTCCGTTGATATCGGTTTGCATTAAGACTGTGCTAGCAGTGATCAACGAGGCATCAGTCATAACTGTGAATGGTTTGGCTAAGTCGGGGATATGAAGGACAGGAGCTGACGAGAAGATGTTGATTAAGGTGTCAAATGCCTTCTGTTGGAGTTGGGTCCAGTCCCATGGTTGATTTTTTCGTGTGAGGAGGTTTAACGGGGCAACGATGTTGGAGAAATCAGGGATGAATTTCCTATAAAAGTTGGCGAACCTCATGAAGGACCTTACTCCTTTCACCGTGGTTGGGGGTTTCCAGGAGGAAATTGCTGCGAGTTTGACTGGGTCCATTCTAGCCAGGCTGTTGCCAACAATAATCCCAAGGAAGTTAATTTGCGAGACGTCGAACTCGCACTTGGGCAACTTCAAGGACAGCTTATGTTCCCTTAGTCGTTGGAGGACTCGGCGGGTTCTTTCATGGTGAAGGTTAAGATCGTCCTTTGTACAGATGCCCATGTCGTCCATGTAGATTTTCAACCAGCGTTCGGTGATCATGTCAGAGAAAATGTGATTCATAAATGTCTGGAATGTAGGGGGTGCGTTGCTGTGACCGAAGAAAAGTACTGTGGGTTCGAACAGACCGAATGGGATGATGAAGGCCATTTTCCATTGGTCCTCTTCTTGGATTCAAATATTGTTATATCTCCACCAGATGTCAAACTTAGTAAATATGTTTGCGTCCTTCATATCGTCAATCAATTCTGAGATTAGTGGAAGAGGATAGGCATTGCGAATGGTATGAGCGTTAAGATACCAGTAGTCTTGGCAGGGTCATAGCGATCCATCCTTTTTTGGAACAAAGAAGAATGGGGCCGCTTGAGGGGAAGTGGATGGTATGATGCGGTCCGATTTAAGGTGTTCCGAGATGAAATCTTGGCACGCTTTACACTCTTGTGGATTAAGATAGTAGGTTTTGCCTATCTTTGGGATGAAAGAAGGTTTGAGATTGATGATATGATCATATGGTCTGTGGTCCAGGAGTTTATCAAAGGTTTGTTCAGCGAAGACGTCTGCAAAATCTTGACACCAGGTTGGTAGAACAATTTGGGTCCTTTCCTGTTGTTGTTCTAGCTCCGTAGACAAGGTGATCTTACTGATGTCTGCCCATCCCAGTTCTTCCCTAGGGAGGTACTCACGAAGAGACACAACGTCCCAGAGAGAACCGGACAGGTCGACGTTTCAGATGTCTTCTTTATCATTCCTTTCAAGGGAGATTTCATCTGTGGTCCAATCGATCTTCGGGTTCCATTTCCTCAACCAGGGCATTCCCAAGATAATCTGAGGGGTTTTGAGCTAAGTAATCATCAGCCCGATGCGTTCGTGGTGGTCATTGATAGTTAGATCCATCCGGGCTTCATGCCTAATGGTACCTCCTTTATTTCCAGTCCCATCAACGTTTAGGGCGGTCAGAGGTTGTTGCAAGGGTACTCGGGGAAACCAATGTCGTTTGACAAGGTTTGAGTCGATAAAGTTTCCAGTTGCTCTAGAGTCGATTAGGGCAATGGTGTTGACGATTTCTTTTCCAGTATGTAGTTGGACAGGGACTCGCAAGGTTTTCTTGTTGGTCATGGCTATGAATACATAGTTTAGGCTATGAGAAGGAGACGTCGAACATCCTTCTCCATTTAAAAATCTGAGGGTGTGGACTCGGTTTCTTCGTTGAAGCAGATCTGGAGAGTTTGCAAAATTTGCTTGGGGTCTTTCCCTTTTCCTTTAAGGGATGTGATATACGAGTCGATGGGATCAGTAACTTTCAGCGGAGAGGGAGTCATGATGGGGGTGACTGCAGTAGAAGGTGTGGTTGAAGTGGTCGCAGTGGCCTGGATCTAGGTCGTTGGCGTTTTTTGGGAAAAGGTGACTCTGCAATTCTGAGCAGAGTGTCCAACCTTTCGACACTTAAAGCATCAGTTCTCTCTGATGCAACGAGCTCGTTTGGTGGGGGTGAGCTTCTTAAGACGGATCGTGTCTACGTCCATAGCGTTCGGGTCTCTGGTACGGGAGGATGACGATGGGTTGTTTGTGTAACGGACCCCTCTCTTGAGGTCCTTAATCTTCATCAGCTGTTGATGATATGTTTTCGCTTTCTCAATCCATTCCTGGATTGTAGTGGCAGGGTTTTCAGCTCCGAGGATCATGATAGCGAGTTTCTGGTCGATTCCAGCGGAGAAGTCATCGATGAGGGCGTTATCCTTGGTTACTCCGGCCTTTGCTGCCAGAGCTTGGAACTTGGTGATATATTCTTGGAAACCGTCATCCTTACCAGTCTTGGTTTGGACAAGGCGGTGAAGTTCCATTCGCGCTTTAGCTTTAGAGTCGAATGGAAAGAAGGTGGATTGGAAGTCTTTGGCGAATGCATCAAAGGTTTTCTTCGTGGGGTCAACGGAAGCGTCTTCCATCTTATTGTACCACATTTCGGAGAATGGAATACCTCTGCCTTTACTCATCTTGTTAAGGCAGGTCAGGATCTTGGTACCATCATCAGAATAGATGGTCGGGTTAACTGAGAAGTAGGCATTCATCGCCTTGATCCATCGAGTGGATTCATCAGATTTGCCCGAGAAGTCTGCTGGGAGGGCAGCCTTAACTTCCGATCTGGGAGTGGACATGACGACCAGTAATGGACTGGGTGTACTAGGTGGTGGTGGACTGGGTGGTGGACTGGTAAAAATGGGGGTAGGTGACCTTGGTGCGGTGCTCTGGGGTAAAACTTGGGGTGCAGCGATCTGGGGTAAGGATTGTGGTGCTGAAATTCGAGGGGCGCTGCAGCTGGGTGATGACTGGGTTACTGGGTATGTACCTGGTTGGTAGGTATGTCTGGTCCTGGGGAATAGTGCTGGGTTATGCTGGGTGGACAACGAAGTGATTCGTCGACTAGATGGTAACTGGGTTTCTGGGTAGTCTTCCTCTTCACTGAGAGGTGGTCTGACAGTACTAGGTGCTATGATGGCAAGGGGGTAGTCCTACTCCGATGATAGGAGGGACGAGGGTGACTTTGAATCTTTTGTTAGGCTTAATGCTACAATGCCTGTGATGGACCACAAGGCACATGTATGTTGAAGCGAGGGACTAACTGACTTGAGGAGATTCGACTAGGGGAGGAGCTCACGAAGAGTCGCAATGTCCCTTGCCAAATAGTGTGTTAAGTGAAATGGACAATAGATTCAAAGTGGAGAGAAAACTACTAGACGCTATCCCATGGTTTAAATAGTGATAGCTAAGTCGAGTTAGGGCCGGCCCAGGAAGACAAGAATAGTAAGTAATGCTGCAGATTAGTTAACCTGCAGTAGAACGTCATAGAACGTGAAAGAACTAGTGATAAGATGGAACTACGAGATCGAGATAAGAGACTCGATCGAGGAGTGATTGTTCATGATAAAGAGATTTGTGATGAACCCCCAGAACTGATCAAAGGAAAACAAGATGAGGGCGAATGGAGATTATCAATAGTAGGTGTTGGTAAGAGACGCGGGTTACACCTAAGAGAATGGTAGGTTGTGCAAATGAAAAGAGTAGTATGGACGTGGAGAGGAAGAAGATTGTAACAGTCTGGTGATGAAATTCCATCAAAGATTTGGTCTGACCCCAAGCTCTTTTCATATTTATGTGATGCCATTGGTGCCATTGATGGCAGTCACATATCCATTGTGCCACCTAGTCATTTATGCTCTGCTTTCTGAAACTGCAAGGGATTTTTGTTACAAAATGGACTTTTTATATGTGATTTCAACCTTATTTTCACTTATATCCTTTTGGAATGGGAAGGGTCAGCCTCCAATGCTCTGATGTGATCTCACATGACCTCCACATCCCCTCTGGCAAATACCTGCTTACAGATGCAGGATATCCACTTTGTTCTCAACTTCTCATTTTATACTGTGATGTGCAATATCACTTAGTTGAATGGGATTGAGTGAGTGTTTGATGTATCCCTTATGTCATGTTGATTGCCACTGACTGCAGTTTCTAGTCCATCAAACAAAGAGGAGCTCTTTAATCTATGCCATGCTTTGGCCCACAATGTTATTGAGAGGATCTTCAGAATCCTCAAATGTTGCTATTGAATTCTATAGCTTCCCATAAAATTGACATTCAAGTCAGGATCTCCACAGCACTATGTGCCATTTACAATTTCATTTGTTTTTATGAAACTGACAACAATGAATTATTTAATGAAAATGGCAATAACAAGGATGTTGAAATACAATTCCTATTCAGGCAGAATATCAGTATATCAGATGCAGGTGGCAGTGAGACAAGGGATTGGTGGAATGCCATTGCTCAAGTGATTACCAGGCTGTTCTGGTGCAACATGGTCATAATTGTTACAAACACTGCCTAATGCAATACCTTGTCCTTTGGGACTTAACAACTTTTCACAATGAATAATGATTAAGCTCACTGACTAAGCAGCTTACTAAGCACACTTGTTATTTTTCCTAAGTCAAGTCACATATCAAGGATACAAACCCTTGACCCACATTCATTCAAGTCACAAGTCCTTTTTTATTTCTGAGTAGAAGTTCTCATAACTTCTATTTCTCATGATCATATTAGACAACATGTCCATTATGCTTCCTAACTTCCATTCTACCACACAACATATATAACTCATGCCTTTAATCTCCATTATTCAAAGATACACCACAAAACTATGCACAGATACATATGTTCTGAGTCACCATAACTCATCACAGACAGCCTCATTACTATATATGATTATATGATTCTATAAACAGACTATTTATGATATAAATATGTACAAATAGATACAAACCCCATATAATATATAAGTCAGGCCTCTGCCAGAGTTCCTTAATCTAGTTCTCTTTGACATCCATCACTACAAGTGGAGGATTCCTAGATTCAACCCTTTGCTCATTTACATCCTTGACTTCAGCAAGTTCCAATCCTGTATAGAGTTGTTGATTATCTTGTAGTTGCTTCAATGATGATGAATTTAAGAGTGATCTTTCTGACAACTGATGTATTCATGTAGTTTTGTAGTCATACATGTGTGCAATGAGTTAATGGATTCATAATGGTGTGATACATTGGTGAGACACTACTAAGAACAAGTATGAGAATACAACTTAAGAATCATTGCTTGGCCTGACCTCACTGCTTGGACCTGCTATGTGTGCAAGTCTGTCACAAATTTTGTATGCATACATAGTCTACTTTTTGGCTATAAAGGAAAGAAAAAGCAATACCTTGAATTCATTCTCTGCAAAGTATTCACTGATATCCATCACATCTCCATCTGAAAGCCTTAGAATGTTTTGAAGCTCTTGACTGGCTCTTTTGACCTCAGAGGCCTTGTTGATGAAGTTGATGGAAATTGAGTCTGAAAGATGGCAGATTGAATTGCTGACTATGTTGATGGCAACTATATTGAGGGACTTCTTATCTTCCTTCAGAGTCACCTAACCATGCTTGGAAGAATGGTGAGATAAAGGAGGGACTGAGTAAGATGACAGCAGATCTCTAGGAGAGAATAAAAGTGATGGGCCTTGAGATGGGCCAGACTCATCAGGAAACATTGCTGAAAGACATTGTTTGTTCCTCTCTGAAACAGAAGTAACTGGAGTAGAGACTATTAATGTAAGGACTGGAGAAGCTAGTGAGAATATGTCCATGGAGTCTGAAAGTGATGCATGAAACAACTACAAAACAATAACAATCCTATACAGGATTGCATCTTGCTGAAGTCAAAAGATATGAGGATGAAATAGAGATGAGGGTTGAATCAAGATATCCCCCACTAGTAATAATGGGTGACTGTTATGGTTCTTTACCCACATCGCTGCCTACTGCTTCTTTCTTCCCCAGTTCGGACAATCTGCTTTGGTATCACCATACATAGCTGGATATATTTCTTGATTATTCTTTCTCCTTTTGCACCTTCTATTGTTTCTCTCTAAGACCATTCTTCTTCTTCTTCTTCTTCAGACAGTCAGAGTCATGTAACCATTCATGTGCAATGTCATTGGACACCAACTCCTAAATCTGGTTCTCCTTACACTGGATTCATAGTCCATACCTAGTCATCACATTCCATCTTGTTCTATCCTTTTCCTTTCATTGCTTAGATCAGCTACATTGATGGTCACTACTTAAGACCAGTAGTTTGTATACTCTGATTCTCTATTCTCGACCTTAGCAATCTACTTGATTGTTTCTCCACTCAGTCTGCGCCCTCTCATCTATATTCTTGTCAAAATTCAAGCTGTCCGCCTGACAGACTTGTCTCAGCATCTCACTTGAGTACCTGCTAGAGTGTCACACTAGCAGTTACAACCTTGTACATCATCTCGACGTAACAAAAGGTTGAGAATCTCCCTTCATTCCTCCTATCCAGGAGCAGGACACTCCCAGAACTCACCACATCCAGAAGATCATTCAGACCACCTCTCAGTGAAGAGGAAGAATCCTCCCAGTCACTCCCAGTCCAACTTCCAGAACATTCTAGGTGTTGTATGGCCAGAACTTCATCTCCAGTTAATCCAGTTATATTGCCATGCCCTCATTGCAATCCTCTGCTCCTTACTTCCCAGTTTGCCTCCTTGAATCTTTCAAGATCTCCATCCCTCCAAGATGTTGAATTTCATTCACCTAGCCCACCTACGTCCAGATCTCCTAATCCAAGTCCTTTGCCACCTTCCAGTCCACCTCATTCCATTACACCCATGTCAACTGCATCTAGACCAGCTGAGCTTAGGCTCAACCCTCCCCCAGCCTATGATGGCTCATATGAGAACAGCCTTTCTTGGATCAACTCCGTCATCCTCTATCTTAACACCAACAAGGATGTGTATAACTCTGATGAGAAGAAGGTCGCTTTTGCCCTCTCTTATATGACCAAGGGCCCCACTTCCCACTGGGCCAACACCTTCCATGAAAAAGTCATATCCAGAACCACTGTCACCTTAGGGACATGGGCTGACTTCATTACCTCATTTAAGGATCAGTTTAAACATATCAACTTGGTCCAAGATTCCCTCTCCTGGATGATCAATATGTGAGTTGGAGAAAAAGATGAAAATAACAAGAAGATGGACCTTGCCTCATACATCTCCCAATTCCAGAACCATGCTGCCACATCCAAAGTCTCCGATGACTCAGTATTAATCAAGTTCTTTGCTTGAGGAATACCCTCCGGATTGATGAAGAAAGTTATGGATATGACCACCCCTCCGACCACTATAGCAGAGTGGTACAAAAAAGTACACGAGTATGACTCTAACTACAAGGAAGCCCAGTCCCTCATGGAAGGCTTCAAACATCCTATCTTCTGCCCATTCCAGAGAGAAAAAGACCCTAATGCAATGGATGTTGATGCCACTATCATCCGATCCTTCCCATTCAAACTAACTCCTGATGAAAGGGCGAAGTGCATCCGAGAGAACTGATGCTTCAAATGTTGTAAGTCTGGACACTCTGCTCGAGACTGTTGGACCTTCCCTACCATTGCTGCTGTCCCCGCCAAACAACCAGCTCAGATCTGGACTGTGAAAACTATCCAGGCAACTCCTACTCCCATCCCAGCCAAACCATCCCTGCTTGATGCCTATGTCACCTCCCTGAAAGAAAAAGGAAGGACTGCCAACGAGATTCTCCAGACCCTCCAAATCTGCTATGAAGAACAGGAGGAAGAAGTAGTCACCGCAATCTCCAAGGACGATTCAGATTTTTAAAAGAAGAAGGGTGTCCAATGTCCCCTTCTCTTGACCTCACCCATGTACTAGTAGCATTATAGAATGAATGAACCTTGTACATTCCAGTAAAACTAAGTATGGGCTGACAAACCATTGAAGCTACCACCCTTATTGATTCCAGAGCTACCAGAAACTTCATTGATCAAGAACTCATAACCAGACACTGGTTCCCCAGATGATAACTCCCTCAACCAATCATGGCCCATAATGTAGATGGATCACCCAATGCAAACGGATTCATCAAACAAAAGGTGTATACTAGACTAACCATTGGACAGCACACAGAACGACTCGGACTCATGATAGTCAGACTAAAGAAACCACAGATAATCCTTGGTATGCCATGGTTAAAGAAATGGAATCTGAGTATCAACTGGTCTAACAATACTATCACCATCCCTCAAACCCATAAACTCAGCAGAAACTGGAAGGAAGCAATCTGGACTGCTCAACTTAGGAAGAATCCAATCTGGGACACTGTGTCTCTTCATGAGTACCTCCCCAGAAAGGACAGGATTGAAGAAGATATCAGAAAAACCATGTTGTCAACTGAGATTGCTCAAAAAGAACTAGTCCAAGATGTAGTCATTCCAGAATGGTGTAAGGACTTCGAGGACATCTTCTCAAAAAAGACCTTCAATGAACTTCTCCCTCACCAACCCTATGACCACACTGTAGAACTCAAGCCCTCATTTGTCCCAAAAATTGCCAAAGTATACTCCATGAATTCAACAGAACATGAGACCTACAAAGCATTCATTGAAGAACATCTCAAAACTGGGCAGATCATACCTTTAAAGTTGCCACAAGCCACCCCATTCTTTTTTGTCCCTAAGAAGGATGGCTCACTCTGACCATGTCAGGATTACTGCTACCTCAACTCTCACACCATCCAGAATGCATACCTGCTCCCTCTAGTTTCTGATCTCATCGATGATATGAAGGACTCAACCATCTTCACTAAGTTTGATATTTGATGGAGATACAACAACATCTGGATTAGAGAGGAAGACCAGTGGAAGATGGCTTTTATCACTCTGTTTGGACTTTTTGAACCTATGGTACTATTTTTCAGTCACAGCAATGCATCACCCACTTTTCAAGCTTTCATGAACTATATCTTCACAGACATGATCTTGGAATGTTGGCTGAAGATTTACATGGATGATTTAGGGCTACACACCAAGGATGACATTGACCTCCACCACAAAAGGACTAGATGGGTACTCTAGCAATTATGAAAACATGGACTATCTCTGAAACTGGCTAAATGTGTCTTCGATACCCCAACTATGAACTTCTTAGGCATCATCATTAGACAAGGAAAAGCATGAATGGATCCTGCCAAGCTATCCGCCATTCATACCTGGAATCTGCCAACATCTGTAAAGGGAGTCTGATCCTTTATGGGATTCACCAACTTCTATAGGAAATTTATTCCAGACTTCTCAAACATTGTTGCCCTCCTTAACCTCCTCACCCAGAAAGAACAATCTTGGCAATGGACTCACTTGCAGCAGTCCGCTTTTGATAAACTTCACAACATCTTTGCCTCAGCGCCAGTTTTATGCATTCCGGACACTACCAAACCTTTCACCTTGATGACCGACACATCCCTCCTGGCAGCAGAAGCAGTCCTCATGCAATCTGATGAGAATGGAGACCTTCATCCATGCACCTACTTCTCGAGAACCTTTGCTCTTGTCCAACGCAACTATGATATCTACGACAGAGAATTATTAGCTATCATCCTAGCCTTGGATGAATGGAAGCACTACCTTCTCAGTACTCCTCACCCAGTAACCATCATGATGGACCACAAAAACCTGTCCTACATTAAGGACCTCCAAAAACTGTCTCACTGACAAGCCCATTGGTCATTATTTTTACAGGACTTCGATATCCTTTGGCAGGTCACCCCAGGGACTAAAATGGATCCAGCCAATGCCCTCTCTTGCAAGGACCATGTCAACATTGCAGATGACAACCTCAATATAGCTATCTGCCCAGAACCAATCATCATCCAAGCTTTAGACATTGCCCTCCAATGTCATATCTGCACCTCATCCAGATCTGATCCATTAGTCCTTAAAGCCATTACTGCTCTATCTGACAATACCCCACTTTTCCCTCAATCTAAACTCTTAGACTGGTTAGTCAAGGATGGCCAGCTGTATTTTAAACAATGTCTCTACATTCCTCCGGATGCCCGTCATAACCTCATACAATCTATCCATGAAAACCCAACCACTGGACATGATGGGCGATTCCGAACTAAAGCCACCTTGGAAAAGGACTTTTGGTGGCCCAGACTCTCCACATTTGTCAATAACTTTGTATCTGGATGTGCCACTTGTCAACAAAACAAGACCAATATCCACCCAATAGTACCTCCTCTTAATCTGATCTCCTCCTCACATTCCCTGCCCTTCAAACAAATATCTGTCGACCTTGTCACCGATTTACCTCCCTTAAGTGGTTTTGACTCACTCATGGTCATGGTAGACCATGGGCTTATGAAGGGGGTAATTCTTGCTCCATGTCTCAAAACTGTTGACACTGCTAGGGTTGTCCAACTTTTCCATGACTTTGTATTCTGGAGATTTGGCCTATACAAAAGTATTATTTCAGATAGAGGCCCACAATTCGCATCTGCCTTCGCAAGAGAACTGGTGAGATTACTCAAATATGATGTCTGGTTATCCACAGCCTATCACCCACAAACTAATGGCCAAACTGAATGAACTAATCAAGAGATTGAAATATATCTCCAAATCTTCTGCTCCAACCACCCTAAGAAATGGGTGGACTTTACCACCACTGCTGAGTTTCACCATAACTCCATCCCCCATAGTTCCACTAAATAGTTCCCATTCTCCCTCATCTTTGGATATGAACCAAGGTCTTTCCCACTGCTCGGAAAAACCTTTATCTTTACATTAGAAGATAGATTGACATCCTCATATAAGAAAACTGCCACACATGGACCAAACTTTCCCCAGCCTCCACCGGACCTTGTTAACTCCAAAGAAGAATATAAGGTGGACCACATTGAGTCATATTGAGGAACTGTTGCAAGAAGACAGTACCTGACCACATGGAAAGGATACCCATTGTCAGAGGACACCTGGAAACCCAAATCCAACCTGAGACATGCACAGACCATCCTGTCCACTTATAAGAAGGCCAACAACTTGAGGTAGGAACTCGTCCAAGGAACTAAGATGGTGTCTCTTCATGAGCACTCCCCTTGTATGAACCTAGTCACCCTATTTTATCTCGAAAATGTCTTCCTCCCCTGTATCCTCCACTCCTTGTCCTCCTTTTGCTCCCTACGATCATCACCTTTGCATTCGTGGAATGTCTATCCAAAGTATTTATCCACTTCATCCACAACCACTCTCTATGCCACCATCCTGTCTGATCCCGCCCTACTAAACACCCTTGAACACACTCCACATTATCATGCTGATATCATCACACATGAATTAGTCTGCTCTTTTCACAAAACTATCTGTGTCCAACACTACCATTTTCTTTCCGCTCCAATGATTTACTTGCAGACTTTGGCATTCCCCTTCATATCGTCCTTACAAGCACCCCCAACCACATCTTACTTGCCCTCCACCACCATGGCCTACATGCATACATCGAGCACATCACCCCAAACATTATCTATTCCACCTTCCACAAAGTCTTTAACACTATGACCCCCACTGAATGAGATCTTTACATCCATCACTTAGACCTATTCATTAACCAGCAACTCAATCTGGTTTCTATCCCTCCTCCCTCTTTGGCAGAACAACTTTCCTCTCTCTCCACTACTTCAGAAGCTAGCAAAGTGGATTTGGACACTGCCATTGATTCTATGTTCGACCAGATTGAAGAAAATATTCAGTCTGTCCAGTCCTTTTGAATTCCCCTTAGGTCCAGACTATCCATTTTATCCTCCCTGACTAGAGTCCTTCCCCCTGTCATCCATCAACAACCCACTTCCATCATTATAGAATGCTTCCATTGTCATATGTGAGGTCATTATCGAGAAGACTGCCCCCTCTACATCTACCCTCACTGCCACCAATCTGCCCTCAGACATACTCAATCTGCTTGTTTGTGTATCCAATGTGCTTTTTGTCAGAGGTGGGGTCATGCAGATTGCTTCTGTCCTCAGCAAATCTGTGGACTTTGCAATGAAGGTGGGCATGTCGCAGACGACTGTATCTTTACAGTTGTTACCCCAGATCAAGCACAAGACATTTATGGGGCTCATCGCTCCCCCTCTCCCTCCTAGGCTGTGGACCTCTACTATCAAAGCAGACTTGGTGTTCATTGAATCTGGAGTTCAATTGTACAAAGGGGGTAATGTTACAATTTTATACCTTCATTCACATCTATTGCTGTTATCTTTCGCCTCACAGACAATCTGGTTTGGGATACTTCAATCCAGATATGTATCCTTCCTTCTTTGTTTATCTTCTTTTGCTCCAAAACTCTTGATTCTCTAAGGCCACTTCACTTCATCCCTTCTATTCCTGACAGTCGGAGTCCTGTAACATGTATGCAATGTCATCAGACAATATCTCCCAAATCTGGTTCTATTTGTACTGGATTCATGATCCTGCTTACCATACTGATTCCATCTCATTCTCTGATATTCCACTTCTTTCTTACTTAAGCACAATCACTGGTCACTACTTAAAGCTGCACTCTTATAGTAGTTAGGCCATTCTCGACCTTAGCAATCCATCTGGTTGCTCCTTTGCTCAGTCTGTGCTCTCTAGTCTATACCACTATGAGAATCCAAGCCTGTCTGTTTTACAGTCTTGTCCTAGTCCAAGCTTGAACCTTTGCTAGTAGTCTCTGCTAGCCATTTTAGCTTTGTATGTTGGCTCGATGTAACAAATAGAGGTCATGATGATCATGAAGGCATGACTCTATCAAGTCATGACAACATGAACTTATGAAGATGTGAATAAGTGAAATGTGACCATGTGCACATGTGAAGACATGAAGATGTGAAAATAAAGAGTAATCAGTAAAACCAGTACTGATAAGATATGACTTAAGAAAATGATTATTCATATTCATAGTGCTTGTAGCTTCAGTAATCATAATGCACTATAGGCTTAGAGTGCACCTGTAACAGGTAAAAGCCCTCAAAGGTATCTGGGACAATGATGAATGAAATGTCATGCTAAAAGAGCAATGATGACAAGTGTACAATGAAAGATACCATCAAAAAGTTAGCCTAGAGGTTCTGGGAGCATCCAATCAATGAGGAGGACAAAGACTCACAGAAGATAAGACAAGAGGAAGCTAGATTAAGCAAGCTACCAAAGGTATAAGTGATGATATCAATGCAAAGGCAGCTCTAGCTTGGAGAAAAATGAAGAAAGGAAATGTTAAGACTATATAGTGATGAGTGATTTACTTGATAAGCAAATCATGTGACTAAAAGGAGTATTATGGAACAAGGAAAAATAATATCCATGACTGCAAAGATACTCATATGATTAGTTAAGCAAAAGAAAAGGGGAGAAGTACACATAAGTGAAAAGATAGGATAAGTCTAGGATAAGTTATAACAGTTGTCACATTAGTTTAAAGATTATCATTTCTAATATTTTTGATAGGCATTGTATCAGAACAACTACCAATGTATGGCAATGGATAGATATGACTGGAATCATGATGGACATGCAATGCTCAAGGCTGAATACATTATTCCAAAATCACTAAGTGCAAATATTAAAGAAGATAATACAATGGTCAGTTCATATTATTCTTATTGGTGTTAACTTAAAATGTTTTATAGGCCCTTCAATCTTCTGAGCTTCCATTTATATTTGCTGATCCCAGTATCACCTCCAGCTTGGCAGATAACAAAATTCATCAACTTGAAAACATTCTATCACTAGATATATATCCCTACATTTATTTCAACAATCTCTCTATGTGGTATAAGCCTGTGCTGATATGTCTGCTATATTTTCTGCTTGTGCTTTCTTTTTCACATTTCTACGTATCAACAGGATGCACCACATACATATTGTATTTATTTGGCCCATGAAGAATTGAGAAAATAGAAACAAATTTGTGAATTTATCACATTTAGCACAAAAACTAATCTTTCCCTTCCTAATAGTGCCTACTTGGCACTTCATGCATTTTGCTGTGAAGTAGTTCAAATGATGGGTGCTGACATTTCAGGGCACTGATCTCCTAGTACTGTAAATGTATTTAGCACACACCCAACAGAGTTTGCATGATTTGAACTTGGTTTTAATTTAAGACCAGACTGAAAGTATTGTCAAAAATATTGTCTTTGACAATTATACTTCAAATTTAGTTAAGAAAACTATATTAAACTTCAAGTTTAGGCCAACAAATAAAGCTTTATTTGAAGTTTTGGCTTGGGTTTATATAGGAAGATTCTAT